>PVKE010010606.1:0-42084 GCA_004027555.1 Craseonycteris thonglongyai | reverse complement strand
AGTGCATATTTATTTCTATTTTACTTTTTGACAGATAGAGAGAGAGACAGAGACAGAGACAGTTAGAGAACCGAACTGTGGGAACTCCCCAGTTCAGCACGTGGGTCCTGCCTGGGCCGGAGCCGGGATTCGATCCTCGGTCCTCATGGCCTCAAAGCGAGCGCTCAACCCGCTGAGCCGTCCCGGCTTTCCCCAGCTTCTAAATTCTTAATACATATTTTTATAATTTTATAATTGAAAAATAAAAACATAAATCCAGGGAAAGCTGGGATGGCTCAGCGGGTTAAGCACTTGCTTTGAAGCCCCGAGGACCGAGGATCGAATCCAGGCCCCGGCCCACGCGAACCCACATGTTGAACTGGGGAGTGCCCCCAGTTCAGTTCTTGCCAGGGCCTATGTGAGAGGCTCCTGGCCCAGTTCCTGCCCTGCGCAGCCCTGTGCCCACCTGTGGAGTGAAACTATATGGAATACTAATGTCAACTATGGAGACTGCTCTGGGTCCTCCCCCTTCTCTCTGTCTCTCTCTCTCTGTTTCTCTCTGTCAAAAATCAATTTAAAAAAACAAACAAACAAACAAAAACAAACATAAATCCAATAACAAAACTGAAAAACAAAACTAGAGACTTACAGCAGAATCAGTGGGCAAGTCTGTATCCCACTTGCGTCCTTTGAAGTCGCCACCTCTATTCCATCGAAATGAGCTCATACAGCCTCCTTGAGAAAGTTCTACAGCAACAAAGGTGAAGTAAAAAAAGCAAACAATATGCAAAAAAGAAGAAAAAAAGAAGGCTAAGAAGTTACAAGAAAAGTTATGTCATCTTAAAAACCTGATCAAAAGACCCAAACATGGGGAAGCTGGGATGGCTCAGTTGGTTAAGTGCTCACTTTGCAGCCCTGGAGCCCGAGGACTGCATCCCGGGCCTGGACCAGATGGACCCATATGCTGAACTGGGGTGTGTCCCCAGCTCAGTTCTTACCAGGACCTATGCGGGAGGTTCCTGGCCCAGTTCCTGCCCTGCGCAGCCCCACACCCACCTGTGGAGTGAAACTATATGGAAAACTAATGCTGTCAACTATGGAGACTGCTCTGGGCCCTCCCCATTCTCTCTGTCTCTGTATCTCTCTCTCTCTCTCTCTCTCTCTCTGTCAAAAACAATAAAAATAAATCTTAAAAAAAAAAAAAAGACCCAAACATACCTATAGGCACATACACATTTTTTGGATATACAAATACCCTGCTACTTATGAGGCAATCTTGACAAAAAATTGTAACCTGACTTTTCAGGAAATACAGAGAACAGAGGATGATGTAAAACTATGCATGGGGATGCATTCAGCAAAACCCACACCATGGGAAACATGACAGGACCAACAACCCAGTTCTTTCAACAAATAAGTTGCAAAGGAAAGAAATGATAAGATGGGAAATCTATAGCTTACAAGAAATTTAAATATATTAACCAATCACAACATGTGATACTTGAATCCAAATTCAAATAAACACTACCAAAAAAGTAATTATACATTTCATGAGACAGTTGCAAATTTGTATATAGACTATGTAGTTCACGATATAAAGAAATTGTTAAAAAATATTAGGTGTGATAATTATATTATGGCTATGTTTTCAAAAGGCCTTATCTCTTAGAGATATATACAGAAATATTTACAGATGAAGTGATAATGATACATAGGGTTTGCTTCAAATAACAAAGAGAGGAGGTACAATGGGCAAATGGATAGGGCAGAGGTTCCCCAGGGACTGATGGTTGTTGGGACCAGGTGTTATGTGCAAGAAGGCTGAGCATACTACCCTGTTGTGTCTATTTTTATGTACTAGGGCCACTCAGAAAAAATCCAGCCATTATCAATATAATGAGAACAGTTACAGGGCTGGATACTTTCCAGACAACCCTCATATGTTTGAATTCTCCTTAAAAAAAGTCTTTTAAAAGTCACTCTAAGGGATGCCAGGATAGCTCCGTGATTGAGCACTTGCCTTGCAATCGCGAGGTCCAGGGTTTGATTCCTGGCCTCGGCCTGTGCAAACCCATGTGCTGAAATGCAGCACAGCTGGTGACCGCTGGGATGGCTTGGTGGCAAAGGTTCTCACCTCCCATGCAGGGGACTGCCCATTTCAGTTCCTGCCCTGTGTGGACCCACATCCACCTGTGTGGAATGAAACCAAGTCACAACTAATGATGTATTAATACAACTATGGAGACTGCTCTGCCCACACCCTCTCTATCACCTCCTCTCAAACAATAAATCTTTTTTTTAAATGCTTATTCCTGAACCACAGACTAAATGTAGGGAAGGGGGCACCATAACATTTTCAGATTAAGATTTATGATAAATCTGAAGACTAAAATACTATTTCTAAAACTTGTTTTAGTGATGAGAACATTTTACCGAGTTTACCCAAAAAAGAGTAGGGAGGCAAAAAGAGGGTGTATGGGAATAACGGAAAGCTAATTTTCTGATTCTCAAATCAGCCTCCTCAGATGATAACATTTCCCTTCAAATGATCATAATATAACAGATATGTAAAAAAGCAACATAATGAATACGTCTTATAAAAATTAAAGGATATAAGAATCAACATACGGAAATCATAAAGAACATCAGAATGGCATTCTTCTTTGAGCCCATTTAGCTCATATTTAAAGTTCCCCACATAGATTAATTAACATATTCAAGGCTAGGTATATTATTTTGACAATTCTTAAGGATATAAAATATAAAACCCAAAAGTTATTCAAGTACAAGCTTTAATCAACCCATAATTAAATATATATTTATAAAACATAAAATCATACTTAGTAACACTTAATTTTTCAAAAATTCTTTTCCTTGTTACCTTTATTTATAAAATCCTAAAGCAGTGAAAAAGCTCTTATTCTTTTTCCTCTTCAAATCAATAGTTACCTTTGATCCTTTCAAACAAGTACTCTTGATTTGGGGTAAGGTCTAAATACTGCACAATTGTATTCAGAGTCGGAATGAGAGGTGCTTTGACCAGAGCAGCTTGTTTCAAACTGGTAATACTAGCCTCTGTTAAAAGCAAAACACACAGCACACAGATTTATTATTCATGTGAGTCTCTAAAAGAATGTAAAATGCTTTTCACTCAATAGAAGCTGAAGGAATATGTGACAGCAATAATAGTTTATCTTAATAACTTGCATTTATCTACATTTTACTGTATCATTTCTGGCAAGGTAGCCAGATTTTCTCTCTCTCTCTCTCTCGCCCTCCCTCTCTCCAAAAGCAGCAGCCAATCCATTTGGAAGATCTATAAACAACTAATGTAAAATATATATATTTATATATACCAGCTCATAAAAAGGGTATTACTTCTGCCAGACTCCCTATATATATATATATATACACAGTCCAGTCATAAAAATAACACTGGAGAATACTTAACAAAATAGAAATGGAGGGTGGGTTGGGAGGAAGCAGGTAACAAAACAGTATGCCTCAATTTAATTAGAAATATATACACATATACGTAGCGTATTTCCTAAACTTCTACATATGTACTTTGCATGTTTTTAAATTATAGTATAACTTATAATTGATACCTATAGTTAGTATCAAAGTATTTGTTTCTTCAAAAATAATAACTGGTTTTGACTAAATTGGTAGAAGTTATCTGGAAACAGAATTATGGGTAATATTGTTCTTTGTGTATTTCTATACTTTTCAAATTTTCTACTTGAACATATGTATATTACTTTTGTGGTCATAAAGCAATGTTTTTCTTTTTTAAAAAGCACATTACACTGGTAAAATGTTATGAAAGATACATATTTTTATAGCTTATAAAGAAAGTTCAAAAAGGACTAGCAGAAGGTCAAATGACATTACCAAGACCAGGAAAGTAACCATTCTGGCTTCAGGCAGGGGGCTCTGCTCTCAGATGACTGTGTTGGGACACAGGGTGAGTACTGAACCTCTTTGAACCTTAAAATGTGGCACTAACAGCTAGCTTTCAAAGTGAGGGCTGTGTAAAGTACACATGAAACATTTGGACCCTCAAATAGACACTTTAATGAGGTACAATTCTATTCTTAGTCCAGTGAATAAAGATTAAAAGATACCAAAAGCAAGTTGAAAATGCTAATATACACTTGAAAGCACTTATATTTCAAAGAGAAATTTATTTTCTAGAAAGAGCTGGTTGACTACAATATTCCTTACTTGTTTTGAAACCTAATTACTTAACACTAAATAAGTTAACAGTATATATATTTTAGGCAGATTATATTATATGAAACTTTTCAGTTTTATTTTTAGTAGATAAGAGTTGAAAATAGGTGATTTTTAAATTAGCATTGTCACACATTTTTTATGCTTTGCACAACTTTGTAATTAATATCTGATAACAAACGTGTATTTAGAATATGTAAGGCTTACACTAAATAATAAAAAGATAAATAACTCAATTTAAAAATGGGTAAAGGATATGGAAAGATATTTCTCCTAAGGAGATATACAAATGGCCAATAAGCAAGCTTGTGAAAAGATGGTCATCCTTAGCCATCAGGGAAATGCAACTAAAAACCACAAGGAGATGGCATTTCACACCCATTTAGGATAACTGTAATAAAGAAGACAGGCAATAACAAGTATTAGTGAGGATGCAGAAGTTGCTCATCTACCTCTGGAGGGCATGTGAGATAATGCAGTTGCTTTAGAAAAAGTCTGGCAATTCCTCAAAGGTTAAACATAGAGTTACCATATGGCAAAGCAGCCCCTCTCCCAGGTAACATCGAAGAGAGATTAAGACATGTGTCCATCTACACAAACATCTGTATACAACTGTTCACAGCAGTCAAAAAGTGAAAACAAACAAACAAAAATGTGGGAGAGCCATACAATGATATATTATTTGGAAATAAAAAGAAATGAAGTACTGATAAATGTGACAACATGGATTACTATGTTAAGTGAAAGAAGCCAGTCACAAAGGAGAACATACCGGTATTAATATTATATGATTCCATTTATATGAAATGTCCAGAACAGGCCTATCTAGAGAGACCTATCTAAAGTAGGTTGGCAGCTGCCTAGGGCTGGGAATGGGTGGTGGTGGGAAATGGGATGACTGCTGAAGGGTATGTGAGATTCCTTTTATGGGTGATGAAATATTCTAAGATTGACTGTGGTAAGTGTTATACAACCTACACCTTTGAATTGTAGGTGTTAAATGGGTGAACTGTATGAAAATTATATTTCAATAAGACTGTTATATAGGGGATGCCAGTATGGCTCAGCAGGTTGAGCACTTGATTTGCAGCCCTGGGATCCAAGGACTAAATCCTGGCGCCAGCCCATGCAGACCCATATGATGAACTGGGGTGTACCCCCAGTTTAATTCTCACCAGGGCATGCCTCCCATGTGGGAGGCCCCCTGGCCAGTTCCCACCCTGAGCACCCCCATGCCCACCTGTGGAATGAAACAATGTAGAAAACTAATGATGTGCAACTATGGAGACTGCTCTGGGCCCTCCCCCTTCTCTCTGTCTCTCCCTGTTAACAAGCAATAAAAACAAATCTTTAAAGACTATTATATAAAGAAATATATATTATAGACATTTAGTGTTTTTCTTTACTTTAAGATAATAAAGGAAGTTGTTAAATACCCTCTCTAAGAAGACATTTTCCACTTGATAGATTCACTGAAGGTACATCAAATGCTGGGCTCTATTTTCACATACCTCCTATTTGCAGCTCTGGACAACCCATTCGCCTCATCTGTGTGCTGACAGACTCAATCTCTTGTACAAGTGGCACTAGTATTGTCTCATTAATCCACTAGGAAGAAATGAGGTAAATATTTTGCACACATAGTTCTAAAGCATTTCTCAATTATTCATAAAACTCTCAAGGTTTTGTTTGGTTTTTTTTTATTGTCTTATACTCGAATATTAATAGTATGGCAAAATAGATGAAAGTAGTAGTTACCTGAAGTCTAGAGTTAAGTAAATAGGCTACTGGAGCATTAAATTAATTAAGTTATATTCTTAAATCACATATGCCTGTTTTTTCCTGAAGAAAATATAAAACTTTCAGTTATATGAGTTTTATTGTATGTTTCTATGATTATACTTAGCTAAAAGGTTAATCTTCAGTTTACATTTCTATGGTAATTATTCACACACTTATTCATGTAGTGTTTATCTTGGTCTGTAATTAATTAGTAAGACAGTTTTTCAAACTAACGTAATTGATTAACTCTCAGCAGGCTCACCCAATTCTCTAACCTTGTAGAAAACAGATATATTAGATCTGAAACTAGATTGTGAATATTACCATATTACTTCAGGACTAAGAATTTCAAATGCCACTCTCCATGTCTAATAGAAAACTAATTCTGGGAAGTCAAAGGACTGTCTAAGAAAACGTTCATTTGGTTTGTCTGTATGTTATATGTTTTGTTTGTCTGTGTGTGTGTTTGTAGCAACTTCCACTATTTCTGTTTAATCATAAAAGAAAAGGATGCTAAAAAGTTTCAGATGAAATACATGTCTGTAATTCCTTTAAAAAACAAAACAAAACTCGGGGAAGCCGGGATGGCTAAGTGGGTTAAGCGCTCACTTTGCAGCCCCGGGGACCGAGGATCGAATCCCGGCCCTGGCCCGTGTGGACCCATATGCTGAACTGGGGAGTGCCCCCAGTTCAGTTCTCACCAGGGCGAGACCCCAGCCCAGTTCCTGCCCTGTGCAGCCCCAAGCCCACCTGTGGAATGAAACTAAGTGGAAAAAGCAATGATGTACAACTATGGAGACTGTTTGGGGCCCTCCCCCTTCTCTCTGTCTCTGTATCTCTCTCTCTCTCTCTCTCTCTCTCTCTGTCAAAAACAATAAAAATAAATCTTTAAAAAAAAAACCCTATGTATTTCAAAACACTGTAGCTTAAGAAATTTGAATAAAGGATTGTATTTATATTTCTTCTAAGCTAATAGAAGTACTACTAATCAAGACTTTATATGAGTGTGTATATATGTATGTGTATATATATGTATGTGTGTGTGTATATATACACACACACACACACACACATATGTATATACACAAACACTCTTATTTTTATAAGAGTTTATTTGAGCCAAACTGATGGCATATTGACATATGCCGGGAAGCAAGATCTCAAATGCTCCCAAGACTTCTTATTTTAAATATATTAGCATTTTAGACAAGCCTGTAAGTAGAAATAAAAGAGTACAGTTCTTAAGACTTCATTTTACTCATTCATTCTTCCAACTTTTATTACTCATTCTACTTGCCAGCCACTCTTTGGCTGTAACAAAATCATCTAAGGCAGAGGTGCCCAACCTTTTGGCTTCCCTGGGCCACAATGGAGAAGAAAAATTGTCTTAGGCAACACATAAAATACACTAACACTAATGATAGCTGATGAGGGAAACAAACAACAACAAAAAAATCACAAAAAAAACCTCATGTTTTAAGAAAGTTTACATATTTGTGTGGGGCCCAATTTAAAGCTGTCCCATCTAATTAACAACTAACTGATATTCTAATAACATACTTTGCATACTAAAAGGTACTAATATCTAACTTACATTTCTGAACTTGGCTGTCCATGAATCCATATGATCAAGAAGTTGTCTATTCATAGTCACTCTTGCCCAAACCTATTAAAAATATGTTTAAAATGACCAATCAGTGAGGAAAGAATCCTGACAGAAATCAGTCATTCTTCCCCCCACCCTCAAAAATATATGTAATATTCTAAAAACAAAAAATTCACAATCAATCAATGATCTAATTATTATGCAATAATTTTCTTATTACTAGGCTGCTTTTCATGCAGACATATCTTTTAAAATTCTTTTTGTTCATATGCTTAAAGAACATTCTTCTTGTTTTTAAAACCAAATAACCTTTTATTTGGTCTTAAACTGATTAAGTTATAGACCGTCAAATGTTCTAATCCAAATATACGTATTTTAAAGGCAAGAGTCTTATATATATTAAGTACAATACTTGAGATACCTTTTTATAAATGAATGCAGAAAAATATTTTAGGCAGGACACTGATGTCAACTATGTGTCATAAAGAGTAAAACATACAATATAATTCAGTTTTAGATACACAAAGTTAGATAGGAGCTTTTCCACTGTTTAATGTGTGCCAAGTTTATGTTTCTAGTCAGTAAAAGTGGAGGGCACAGAAACAAAAATGTGGCAGAAGTAGAAAACACTTTCTGACAATCTGTAAATCACAAATATTAAGTCATTTTTATTTTCCATTTACCTCCTCTGCAGCTTGTTTAGAGCTGAGATCAGCTTCATCTTTGTTAGCACATGGGGCCTGAGACCTACAGGCAAGCTGATACTGAAACTTCTTTAAAGTTTGTGCATAATCCCCCACAGAACGACTGTAGTTCCAGAAAGTAGGGCTGGTGGAAGGCGAGGTAGAATCTGGGCTCCCTACAATGATTTATTCAAAGAGTATCAATGTGTAGGAATTTTGACAGGTAGAGTTAGCACATGAACACCAAGTGTCTGGGCACAGAAGCAATGGCAACCAAGGAGGACAAAGCCCCAAGGGCCTTCTCTCTCCCTCCCCTCCCCAACACTATCTTTTTTTTTCTTTAGCAAATATGGACTATTTGTGCTAAAAGTTAACAAGGACATTTCTAAGCAGTATCAATTTAAGAGCCTATGAACTCTAAGTGGTTGAAAGTGTTTATTTTTGTTGTAAAATTGGACTTGTTTCATTCTCTAAGACTTTCAAATGATTCAGGGAGAAACAAAAAACATATTTCTTCAGGAAATAATAGGCTAAGGAAGTTCCTTGCTTGAATTTTTATAAGCTCTTTGTTACTGGAGTAACTACAGCCTCCTATTCATAAACTACTCTTCGGGCTAGCAGCTCAACTCATTATTCCCTCACTGCACAGCATTCCATTCATAGCCTGTAGTAGTAATACCTGTGCGGTGTTAAAAGGAGATTCTCTGGCTGATCATACTTCTAAACTTATAAATTCACTTTTAGGAAATGTAAACAGTTACATTTAGGGACTTAATCCTATAGAGGCCTCTACCAGAGAAATAATCACATTTTAAGGACACAGTTTATCTCTTTTCCCACAAAGAATTTGAGCTCCTTGAAGGTAGGGAGTATTACTTTCCCCAGCACCTAGCACAGTATCTGAATAAACAGTAAGTTTTCAAAGACAAAATTATATGATACTTATGAAGGGCTTATTTTTTTAGAGTTTAACTGATATCCAAATGTCAATTAATACTTCATATCCATACACAAAAATAAAAAGAAACAGGTTTCTTTTAATCTTAGCAGAATTTCTGAGAAGTGAATATAAAATAATAAAACTGGTTTTCTTACAATGTTCTTTACAGGCACAAAGGATGAGAAATCATGAAAGGAATGAATACGTGGCAATATTTCAATTCACAGCATCAAAACCCTGAGGGTGAGCCAGGCTCGTGCTAGCAGCTTAGGTGAATACTAGCATGTTTCATGCTGGCACAAAAATAAATAATGTACAGTAAAGAAATATCACACTTGGTATAAAGTTGAATTTTCAGGGAAGACTTCTGGCAAAACTGAGGAATGAATTAATGTCAAGAAAACAATTCTTACACTAACACAAATTATTTAATAAATAGGGAATAAAACAGTAAGGTAAAAAACATGTTCAAGATAGAGTACAAAGTCATTCTACTTTGATTAGTCATTTTGACTATTAACTTCAAAAATGATAAGTTTTCTGAGAGAAAACCTTAACTTGAGAAAAATTTCAGTGAAGACTGGCTTTAGAGGGCAAAGATTTCACAGATGATAAAAAGATGACAGAAATTAGTTTTAATATCTGTTGTGCATTAGCCAAAATATAAGTTTATATACATATAAACTGCATATGTGCCAAGCAATGACAACACAGAGCCTCTCTGTAATAACCATGACCACCAACAAAACAGTACAAAATCTGTAGCTGGAGAACTCCCAAGACCTAAGAATCAAAGCACAAAGAGATTTGGAATTCTGGCAGTATTAAAACTAGGTAACTTGAAGTTTCTCCACCATATATATCTAAAGGTATTTATTAAATAAAACAGCTTACGGTATTTAAATGGATAATGAAACTTACAAAAACGATAAGAGGATTAGCCAATGGCTAGAAATGAAGAGGGAATTAAAAATCAGAGTAGCCTGTGTGTAAATTGACACTGTAGCTGCTCTGGAGAATTCCGTAGGCTTTGGCACACCCATCAGCTTAGGTTTCAGTACCCAAGTGGGAACTGGAAACAAAGATGTACGCTCAGAAGAGGTAGAGTGTTGGATTGTGACCTTGCACCTGGCATAGGGCCAGGAACCTCAAAGGGCCACATTCTCAGTGGATAAAAACATTATCTGTCCACTGGCAGGCACCATAAGATAACAAGGAAGCTTGTGTGTCTTATGTTGTTGGCAGATTAATCCAGGAACCTTCAAACCTAGAAATTACTGAAGTTAGTTCAAAGTCAATGATATTCCTTAGGCACCTAACAGAGGCAAATATAAAACTGTTGGGAGGAAGCAAAACTTCCAACCAGCCTGCCCAGGATAGAAAAAACACAGATATAAGCTAACCGAAGATAAGCTTACCAAAAGCAAACAAAAAAATACATAAATCACAAAGAAACAAGCCTCAAAGCCTGAGTCAACAAGACAAAAATGTTAGTGTTTAAGCTCCACAAACTTGAGATAACTGAACTATTGGACAGAAATTTTTTAAGAGTATATTTAATGTGACTGAAATATGAAAATGAAGTGAAAACATAGAAACTAAACAAGATATTCTAAAATAAGTCAGGCATTTGTGAAAAGAGAACCAAATAGAATGTTGAGAAATTAAAAAAAAAAAAAATTGAAAACCTGAATGAGTTAAAACAGCAGTGTAGACATTACTACCAAGTAAGAACCAACCATGAGACCAAACTGGCTAAAACAAACTGTGGAGTGAGAATAAAACAGAAAGTTCTTTACAGAAGAATGCCAAACTACTAAATGTAGAAGAAATGAAAATATTAGAAAGTCTCCATTTTGAAATCACCACTGTATTAACTTACTCAGAAAAAGATAATCAACGGATGCTAAAATCACTGGGTGAAAGGCAGTTGGGGGAAACAAGATATCCACAAGTCTCAAAGAATCACGATATAGATTATTTATTGATTACAAAAGGGAAAAGCTATTATGAAGAAATCAGGTTGTCATCACCTTGACCCAGTGATCCAATTTAATGTTACTAATAAAAGACAAAATGATATCAGGTGTTTCCTGATGTGAAACATTGAAAGGAACACACCACCACCTAATTTTTCTTGCCAAAAAATAATACTTTAACTGAATCTAGTAATAAGTGATCACAAAATCCAAATTTGCAATACAACTAGCCTGACCTCTTCAAAATACAAATGTAGTAAAAGATAAAAACAAAAAAGCACAAATGTTCATGATTAGACAAAAGAAGAATGACAACTAAATGTAATGAGTAACCCTTGACTAGATATTCTATTAGTAAAGAAAAAAAAAAAAGCTACAAAGGTCATTATTGTGTCAATTGGAGCAAATGAGAATATGAATAAGAGCAGTAACTTACATATGACAATCATATTGTAGTTAGGAAAATGTCCTTGTTCTTAGGAGAAACATGTGAAATATTTAAGGATCAAGTGGTTCTTCAGCAAAAAATTGGGTGTGTGAGAAAAGAGTATGTGAGTGCCTGGGTCCTCACTACTGAAGAAAGGAGTTACAAATATGGAAAGGGAGGAGAGACCAGAATAAACTCAGTATAGCTGACCTGGAATTGGAGGTGTCAGCATGAATTCATGCTCTTTAATGTACAGCTGACCCCTGAACAATGCGGGGTTAGGGGCACCGTCTTTGCAGTAAAAATCCACGCATATCTTTTGATTGCGTCAAAATTTAACTAACAGCCTACTGTTGACCAAAGCCTTACCGATAACATAAACAGCCGATGAACACATATTCTATATGTTATACATATATATTATACACTGTATTCTTACAATAGAGAAAAATGATACTAAGAAAATTGTAAGAAAAATGTATTTATAGTACTATATATACTTATTGAGAAAAAACAGATGTGTAAGTGGACCTGTGCAGTTCAAACTGCATACAGATTGGTGGATATGGAAGTATGTGTGTGTGTGTGCGCACATATACTTCCTGCTGTCTGCTGAGAACCTAGAGTAATGATATCTTATTAATATGGCATATCTGATGCCCAGTTAATCTCTAAATATCATTCTCCACTAAAAGCAACTGCAGCCCTTGGAGAAACAGATGGACTGCAGAGCTGGTTAGCCCGGGAAGGCACAAAAGGAGTGTGGAGTATCCTGTGGGCAAGGTTAAAAAAAAAAAAAATGCTCAAAGAATAACAGTGTTGTGTCAAAAGCACACAGAATCCAGAGGATCTCACTAGCTGAATCTGAGACAATCTAACAACCATCACAATGACATAACTGAGAAGAAAAAGATCCAGTAAAACACGAACAAATAAATATAAAAGGTGGTTGAACAATAATGTGAATGTGTAATACTTAATACTATTGAATTCTACACTGAAAAATGGTTAAAATGATAAATCTTATCTATATTTTAGCACAAAAAACTTTAAACATAAAATAGATAAATATAGAAGGAATGACAGAAATAGAAAGCCACTATGACAACCAACATTGTCATAATTGACTTTGAGGGATGCAGGGATAGCTCAACAGGTTGAGTGAGCACTTGCCTTGTAACCAAGAGTGATTTCTGGGGATTGAATCCTGGCCCCAGCCTGTGCAAACCCGTATTCTGAACTGTGGTACAGCTGGTTACCACCGGAATGACCAGTGAAGGTCCTCACCTCCCATGTGGGAGGCCTCCAGTTCAGTTCCCACCCCATGCAGCCCCTTGTCTACATGGGGAATGAAACTATGTCACAACTAATGATGTACAATTATGGAGACTGCTCTGGGCCATCCCCCCTTCTTTTTCTCTATCTCTTACAGTCTCTCAAACAATAAAATAAATCTTAAAAAAAATGTAATTTTGAAAAAAATCTCAAAAGGATGTTAAACGTGGTAACTCAAAATTTACATGAAGAGGAGGGTATTTATTTATATAGTCTCAAAATAGCTCCTCATAAAATACTTATTATTTACAAATGAATGTGTATAAAATACTCAATTGCCTAAAATCTCTGGGCACAGAAGGTTTAAAAGTATAGGAACACAGATGTACCAGATAAATGCTAACCAAAAGAAAACAGTGTAATTATGTTAATGTCAAACAAAACAGACCTGAAGGTTAAAAAGCCTAAGAGATAAAGATAAAAGGAATAACTGACCATAATAATATTAACAATTCTGAATTTATATGCACATAACATGAACTCATAGATATTTGGTAAATTTGAAAGAATTATGAGGAGACATTTAATGGGGGATGATCAGTGGGAGCTTTCTTATTAACAGATAAAGTGGACAAAAATTAGTAAGACAAAGAATGTAAGAATACTACCAGGAAGCTTACTAAATGAATAAATATGGAGCCCCAATATTTAGAGATTATGTACTCTTCAATATACCAAGAATCATAGCAAAAGTGATCGTGGGGAAGCCGGGATGGCTCAGCAAGTTAGCATTCGCTTTGCAGCCCCGGGGACCAAGGATCAAATTCTGGCCCTGGCCAGTGCGTACCCATATGCTGAACTGGGGTATGCTTCCCATGCAGGAGGCCCCCACCCAACTGAGTGGAATGAAACCATGTGGAAAACCAAGGACGTACAACTTTGGAGATTGCTCTGGGACCTCCCCGCTTCTCTCTGTCTCTGTCAAAAACAATAAAATAAATCTTAAAAAAAAAAAAAATACACACACACACACACACACACACGTGTATGGAAAGGGAGGAGAGACTAGAATAAACTCAGTATAGTTGAACTGGAATTGGAAGTTCAACTAAAACTTCTCTGAAAAACAATAAAATTAAAAACAAAAACAAACAGATAACCAAGCCTTTCATTTCATGTTTGGAAATAAAAGCAACACCAATCAACAATAAGACTATCAAATAATACTTAACAATACTTCTAAATAACTCCTATTGGTCAAAGAAGAAATAAAAATGAAGTCAGAGAAGACCTGGATGTGACAAAGACATGTAACAGGTTGTTCTTTGTATTATTCCCTGTAATTTTCAGGATACTGGAAATATTTCAAAATTTAAGAAGAAAAAGCATGTACTGACAAATAACAATATAACACTGATTTGTTTCTTTGACATTTGTGGTACTTCCAGGCAAAATTCTATTAAAAATCAATGGAGAAATTTAAAGTGACACAAAGAGCCATGGTCCAATAACTGGCTTCCTCATTGTGGCCATGCTTTAGCACCTAATGTGCTTTCTGTGAAAGTTCCTAAGGGGGAAAAATCATTACTCTGCTCAATAACCTAATTTGGTTTCAAAGTGACTTTGCAATAATCAAATCCACCTCACACAGATTAGGAGTTGCTAACACTGTTTTCCAAGGTAAACTAAAGATAAGTGAAAAAATGTCCTGAAAACTGAAGCACTTCTAGAGTAAATCCATGCTGTCCCTCACCCTTCCCGGCCACATCAACCTTCCCAAGGACCACTGGGAGGGAGGGAGACAACTATCATTTCCATGAGCTTTGCTATGCACCACTGCAAAAACATTTTGTAGCCTTAATGTTTAACCAGAAATTATAATTTACATTATATGAAAAAAATACTTTCAATCTTAATGTAGATGAAAGGTTCAAGATCTCTCAGGTAGTTCAGCTAAATTTACTTCTTAAGTCCTGTAAACTTAATTCTAACTGCATAAAATATAAAAACATAATATATTTCTCTCCTAAGCTGCATGAAGTATGTTAGTAAGAGAGACAAACATTTACATATGAGTGTCATCAAAATAATGAAAATAATGTTAAGGATTATGTAAAGTGACACCATATATATATGATTTAAATAAAATACAAACATACCCAACTTAACTCTATGCTGTTTTTCTTCTTCACTTCTGAGAAAAGTATCCAACGTTCGTAGGTCTGTCATGTAGTCCTCTTTGTCAGTAGGGGAGTTATAGACAGTGGGTGACGATCGATAGCGAGATCTCAATCCACTGCTCTCCACTGGTCCAACAGTGGTAGGGTATGGAGAAGAAGGAGGGGGACTATAGCTTGCCAACTATACAAAATTAAAAAACTTTATTTTATTTTTCTTTAATTAAAATTTATTTTTGTTTTCATTTCTGACTTTCAAAAAGTAACATACCAATTAGAACAGCTGAAATCCAGAGCACTGATAATACCACCAAATGCTGATGAAGAAGTGAACAGGAACTCTCATTGTTGACAGGAATGCAAAACGGTACAGCCACTTTGGAAGACAGGTTGGTGGCGTCTTACAAAACTAAACATATTCTTACCATCTGGTCTAGCAATCATGCTCCTTGGTATTTATCCAAAGGAGTTGAAACTTATATCCACACAAAAACCTGCATACAGATGTTTCTAGCACCTTTATTCATAATTGCCAAAACTTAGAAGCAACCAAGATGTCCTATAATAGATGAACAAATAAACTGTGGTACGTCTGGACCATGGGATATTATTCAGTGTTTAAAAGAAATGAGCTGTCAAACCATGAAAAGACACGAAGGAAGGTTAAATGCATTTTACTAAGTGAAAGAAGCCAATCACAAAAGACTCCATACAGTACAATTCCAACTGTATGATATTCTGGAAAAGGCAGTAAAAAGATCAGTTGTTGTCAGGGGTTAGAGTGGAGGGGGAAGATAAATAGGTAGGGCACAAGGATTTTTAGGACAGTGAAAATACTTTGTATGCTACATTTATCCACCATTGATGGATAAATGTTCTTATATATTTGTCAAAGCCCATAGACAAAACCCATAAACTAACAAAAGGGAACCCTAATATCAATTATGCACTTTGGATGATAAAGACACGTCAAGGTAGGTCCATCAATTGTAACAAATGGACCACTCTGGTACCTGATATTGACAGTCGAGAAGGCTATGCCTATCAGGGGTAGGGTCAAGGGGGTATATGGGAAATCTGTACCTTCCTCTCAATTTTGCTATGAACCTAAAACTGTTCTAAAAATAAAGTATTTTTAAAAAAATACATGCTTGCTTTAAAAAATAAAAAGTATGAAAAAAATAATTCACACTTATAACTCTACCACCCAGAGATAATACAATCCTTTTTTGCATTTTATATATTTTCAAATCTTCAAATATATAGAGCTATATCAATACATTTGTTTTCACATAAATGAAACAATATTGTTATAGTTTTAAGTTAACCAAGCATTTCATGTAAGTATATTTTATAAACAGTATTCTTACTGGCTATAGAGCATTTCATAGTACAAAATGCCACAATTTATTCTTACTTTCATTCATTCTAGACTTAAATTGTCTAAAATTTTTGACTACTATAAATCATTTTATGATGAACATCTTGGTACATAAATCTCTGCTTAATTTGATGACTTCCTTTAGGAGATTCCTAAAACTGAAATAATCTGATCAAAGCATATGAACATTTTTAATACATACTCCCTTCTATTCAATGAAAGTATTGCCCTAAATTATACTCCTACCAGAAGAGGCCAGGAGCACCTACTCTGGCATATGTCTACACCACTGCTATTTCAAAATGTTTTCTTGACTTACAAGAATTTTTTAAAAAATGTATATTTAATTTGCATTTCTTCATACTTATGAAGTTAAACACTTTAAAAACACAATTACTGGTCACTGGTATTACCTATATTATTAACTGTTTACTCTGGTACACTGACAAATTTTTTTTGCTAGGGTTTCATGATCAATTTATATTTGGTTGTAATAATTAAGGATTAACAAATCTTATAGCTGTTTAAAGTTATTTGAAAAGAAAAATTCTCTTCCATACTAATTTCCTTTTTATTTCAATGAACATATTAAAACCTTATATATCATGACTATATCTGAGTTACTATTTCATTAACTGGTTTATTCTTGCTTAAGGGGAACCATGTTTTATGCTCAATAGAGGTTATTTCATCCTCTTAATAGTAGGTAAATATTATTACTGTACTGATTTTAGATATGAGAGTTTAGGTAATTTGCTCAAGATCATACCAGGATTTTAATTCAGTTTTCTGATACTTTAGAAAGCACTTTTTTACGTCTTTTTAATGCTTTTAATGTTTTAATGAATCAGAGTTACCTGCTCATACAATATCAAAATGTTGGTAACTGTTGCAGGTGGGTAGATACACTGGAGTTTATTGCACCAGTCCCTTCATTTCTGTATATGTCTGAAAATTTCTATACCCAAATGTTTAAAAACTAACTGTTCCTTGAAAATTTAAAAGAATTCAATGGTAAAACCTCAGGGCCCTGATGTATTCACAAGATGTATTCGCTTAATGTTTTGAAAATTTTATTCCTGGATTTATTTAGGTTTACTACTTTCTTAGTCAATTTTGGCATTCTTTTCCCCTAGAAAAATCATTATTCATTTCATTAACTTTTCTAAGGTTCAGTTCAACAAATATTTATATATAGTATCTATATCCCATACACTGTGCTCAGGAAACCAAGATGAATAAAAACAATATAATCTTGTGTTCAAGATTACAATCTAGTCGAAAAAAGATAATTAAGCAATGCTATGAACTTTACATACAGTCCTATTTAATACAGAATAATTTTTAAGAATTAAAATAACTTAAATATTCAAGAGTAAACTATGATATACCCATTATATGAGTACTACCGGTAAGTAGCTTTAAACAAATGTTTGAATGATAGGACTATGAATGAGTTTTCTTTGTATTTCCTAACTTTCTATAATGATCATAAAGAGTGCCTGTTTCAGGAACATAAAATAAAAAAATGTAAAGTCTTATTTACCTATGGGTTATGAATTGTCACTGTATATACATTTCCTTATAATATTTAACTTAATACAAAATTTTCTAAATTCTACTTGCCAAAATTATTATTGCATAATCAATAGTACAGAACAAAAAATATATATAAAAGGGTAAGGGTAGACTGTGTTGATTTCATTTCAACATTCCTTATTTAACTCGTAGCTATAGAGATGTTAGTCTAACTAGTGAGAGCATATGAAAATGTGACCACTCCCTTTTTAATGTCCCTCTTATGCTTTGGGCAGGAGCCACAATTTCAAATTTGTCAATTCTGCTTCTATCAAGTCAAAAAGTTAGAACAAAAGCCCACAGTACTGTGGGAGTTGGAATTAAGATTTCTAATCATCCCATGGAGTGTCCATACTCAAGAGTCAAACTACATGACAATCCCAGTTTTGTTTTGTTTTTTTTAAAAATGGTTCAATTTCTCTTTTTTTTTTTAATGTTCGATTTATTTATTTATTTATTTTGACAGAGGAGAGAGAGAGAGAGAGAGAGACAGAGGCAGAGAGAGAACTGAACTAGGGGAGCTCCCAGTTCAGCACATGGTTCCGCACGGGCCGGGGCCGGGATTCGATCCTCGGTCCCCGGCACTGTAAAGTGAGCGCCCAACCCACTGAGCCATCCCGGCTTCCCCGACAATCCCAGTTTTTTGCTTAAAAGATATTGACATGATGAAAAGCATTAACATTCTATAAGGATGTACAAAAGTTTCACATAAAAAGCAAGGAAAGAGGGAAAACATGAATAAAGGACAGCAAAGTAAAAACTTATCCATTTCAACTTGTAAGGATCCTGCAGAAAAATCCTACCGGTAGATGTTGAACCGCAGTTCATTATCTTTGCAAAAGTTACATCTTTCTTTCATTTTAAAATGTGGTATAAAGCATTCTAACGAGGTATCAGGAAATCTGTTTTCTATTTTCGGCTCTTACATGGGCAATTTGGGCCAAGTCAATTACCCCACTGTTCCCCAGTTTCCTCATTGATAAAATGAGAAGTTTCGACTCATTAGATTTTCAAGGTACCTCCCAATTCTGAAATAAGGTGACTGACTGGTCAAGAGAAAAGAGTCATCATTACCTTATTATAACCACTGATGGGCGAGTAAGTCACTCCAGGGCTATAAGAACCACTGCCACCTGATGCCAGACCTTGTAGCTGAGGGCTGTATCCAGTTATACAGCTGGTAGTGAACTTGGGGCTGGCACTGGGTGAACGAGATGGACTATAACTCAACACACTCTGACCCTGAATTGAAGGAGAAGGTGGAGAAGGAGGGACTTGGGTTGCTGCCAGATCATGTGGAGGAGTAGCCTGTACAACTAGAAGAAACAAACAATCACATAGAAAATAAATAAATAAACTGTGTAAATATAAATAAAATTTCTAAGAAAACAGATTTAAGGACTGAATCTTTTTCTTCAGGAAAAGTAACAGAATAACTTAGTTGTCAAGTTATGGAAAATAGGATGGCCAAAAGACAGAAATTAATTGTTTACCATTTCCATAAAATGCAAAACAAGAAATTAGTTTCAATGCAGCAAGATGTAATTAAATTGTAATTTTATTACAATTAAATTTAATTGTAATTAAATAACAGAACAAACTTTCATGAGGCTGTTGAAGGGCTAGTTCCATTCAATTTATACAAATGGGAATGATAGTCATTGGTCTGAAGACTATTTTTTGTAGACCTGTTTGATATAGTTGAACCAGATGGCCTAGGTCCCTTCTAGCTGAGTCCATGAAAAGGGAAAATTAAGCTGAGAAAGATTTATTACCAACCTTTCCCCCACCTTTGCAAAAGATGTAAAATACTTACCAGCTGTTTTTAACCCTAAAAGTGTTTGCTGTCCAGGGCTAACAACCAGACTTGTTGGTGCCACAGTATATTTGAAATATCTCCAAAAATCAAATAAAGCATTTAGGCTGAAGAGAGATGCAAGGGCTAGCTCTGTAAGAGAACAATTTATTTATTTATTTTAAAAGGGGGGTGGTGGTGGTGGTGGAACAATTAAAGAGGAGAAAGCAAAGCTCTTCATTCTTTAGTATATCAACAAAACTGAAAATGATCCTTATTCCTCAAAAGCGTTACCATTTGACAAATGTCTATTATGTGTAGGCCACTTACCAGTAAGTTTCAAAGTATTATCACTAATCCTTACAACTTGTACAATAAACATTTTCACTTTCATTTTAAGTATCAATCAACAGTTATAGGGAAGATAAGTGACTTCTGCAAGAGACACAGTTAGTTATTAAAGCCAGGAGTCTAACTCAGGTATGCAGATTCCAAAGCTTTTTCTTGCTCTTCTACTTGCCATATCACCTCTATCATTCACTTTAGATTAATGTATTAGACTATGGAATTTACTTTAACTGCCATAAGGATTCTTTATACCCACAGACTACTAAAGAACAGATTGAAGCAAAGAAAGAGGAAAAAAATGAAAGACTGAGAAAGGCATCAGCAGAATACAAATCTGGTTGGTCTTGAAAGGTGAAATGGTAAAAGTACGGCAGGCATTCCAGGGAGCGTAACGTATACAAATCTCACTACCTCCAAACTTAAGTCTTCACAGAACTCATTATTACCTAGAACGTATTGTTTAATTTGGTCGTCTCCTCCACTAGAACATCCCTTCCGTGAGGGCAGAAATCTTGCTCCCTTCCTGCTACATTGCGTTTTTGGAACATAGCAGGCACTCAACCATTGGTGAAGGAAGGCATGAATACTAAGTTGAATTAAACTGATGCCGTTTTTCATTGGTAGTAAGTCTACATTAGAGTGAAAATTACTTACTTACCAATATACCAGAGGGGCCAGTATGTCACATTATAATATGAACTAATCAATTTTCCAGTCCTGAAAAAACGAGAAAGCCTTTTCAATTGTCTTAAAAGAAAAAAGAGCAAAACAAACAAAACACAAGTAACTGTGTAACCAAGTATCAGCCTCTGAATTTTTTTAATTTTTGGCTAATTAACTTACATTTCAGTATATATCATCCCAGCCACAGATACATTTAGGAGTCCCCAGGCTAAAACCACTTTCCTAGCTTCTGTCTCTTTTCTCATCTTGATGGTTCTGTCAATAAGAGAAGCACTGGGATTTGACTCCCCTTGCATCTATTCAAAAAACAAAAAAGCACAAAAATTAATCGAAAGAAATTACTCAGCGATCACATTTGTGTCCTTTATAACGGTAACTAAAAATTGCACGCACTTTTCTCTTTCAAATGAATCTTTCCAAATTTTTTTTTACATTTTAATATTGGTACATAAAAAGGGAACCCTAAATTAGAACTTCATTGGCACCATATTGTAATCCAGAGACTTGGCTGATCACTTCAGGAAACAATACTTTCAATAAATAAAAATGTCTCATTCTGTTAACATATGTCACAAGGACTAGGCAGCCCCCAAGGGCTAATTTAAGAAACTCAAAATTTCAAGTTTGGGGAAAAAAATATTCCATTTAAGCAATAAGCCTTAAACTCTTGTCCTATAGCCTTGAGTAAAAACTACGAACTGCCTACACTCTTAGACAGCTCTGCACTTGGACGGATGCACGCCAGAGAGCTAGCTCCGTTTTGTTTTTGATAAAGTTGAAGGATTTAAATCTTAGAAGGGAGGAATGATGTCACGGGTGTAAGGGCGAGGAGGAGGAAGTGTGCACTCAGTCTTGATCTGCACTGGGATCTTTATTTTGTGTGTCAGGCCTCATCTCTCGCAGGCCCGTGTAAGCAGTGTTCCAGCTGTATGGAACGGTACCCTATGGAGTGCATACAACGACCCTTCCCGCCACCCAGCCGCAGTCAAAACTCCCGGGTCCGGAAAGCTTCCGTGCCTGTCTCTCCCAGTACAAACGTGGGCAACCCCTAGTGTGTCCTCTGTCCCACATAGGTGGCGGGACGCCTGACCACATCCCCCTTTGGCTGAACCCTCTGCAGATCCGCAGGCACGGAACCTCCACGGCGCGCGTGGACTCCCTGCCCGGAAAGCATAAAAGTGACCCCGAAAACGCACCATGGTCTCCGACCGGAAGCTGCGGGTTCGCGCCGCTCTCTAATGCGCATGCGCGAAGCCTATCGCTAAGGCAAGGGACCGGCAGGCGAGGCTACAGTTACCGGAAGAACGGGCTGTCTCTTCTCGCGAGAAGAGGGCGGGAAAACGGCCACCAAAAGCGTTGCCAAGGCAACAGCGCTAGGCTTTCTGGCTCCCGCTCAGGTGTAAGGGGTCGGAAAGCTGACAGGCTTAAAATTCAGACCAGGTTCTGAACGCGCAGTAAAAAGTAATAACTATAATAAGCTGAATGTCTATCGATTAATACAATTTTAGCTTCTTTCGGACATTTGTGTACCCACATTTTAAAGCAGCTTTTATTAAGCAAGGTGGCTAATGGGAGGATCGAGGACCTGGTAATATGTCCAGACACCATCAGCAAGGACAAAGCATTTCTCACACCTGTATTTTAAAAAAATCAAGTATTTCGACTCAAAGTAATTTCTTCAATATTCCTGTTATGAGTGCAGCAGTAACAAGGAAAACAAAATGTGTTTTGTTAAAGTTGCTAGTGGTTTTGAGGTTTAAAAAAACACCCCAATTTTTACTTTCCCTGCATTTTCTTTGGAAGAACTTACAAGCCTCAGGGAAGGTTCATCATGGAGTTCAGTTTGGTTTTATTTCACAAATACACACGGCCTGCAGTGTGCCGCTGAGCCACGCGCGGGAATGTGAAGTCTCTGGTCACTGCCTGGAGGAGCTCAGCCTCGGAAGCCAGCTGGTCGTTAGCGGGGCAGGCGCGGCGGGCCCAGCTCCTGCTACTCTTCCAGCTCCTTGGAGGAGGCTACACCGGTCTAAGGCAGACAGCAAGCTCGGACAGTATACGCAGGGCCTGGGGACTTGCCCTTGGGGATGCAGGAAAGGCACCCTCTAGTAAAAACATCACAACATCACAGTAAGCTGGTGCAGTTTTATGTAAGTCCCAATGTCCAAACTTTTCCCTAAAATGCTCTTAAAGTCAAATACAAGAAAATAAAGTTTCCTCATGGTATTACATATTAATAAAAATGTGCAGGTAGGGTGACCAGATTTTAACATTGGTAAAGCGGGACACCATTGACAGGGGGGAAGGGGGTTCTTGATTAAAAATTGGGTCTCTCTCCCGCCGTTCCCTAGCTTGTCGTGCATTCTTTCCAAAAATCGGGACTTTTTTAAAACGCCGTGGGACGTGGGACAAATTGTTAAAAATTGGGACTGTCCCACCCAAAGCGGGACGTCTGGTCACCTATACTGTGCTCTTAAAAATCTAGGGGAGGGGAAAGCCGGGACGGCTCAGCGGGTTGAGCGCTCGCTTTGAGGCCACGAGGACCGAGGATCGAATCCCGGCTCCGGCCCAGGCAGGACCCACGTGCTGAACTGGGGAGTTCCCACAGTTCGGTTCTCTAGCTGTCTCTGTCTCTGTCTCTCTCTCTCTGTCAAAAGTAAAATAGAAATAAATATGCACTGAAGATAAAATAATTACTCTCTATAAATATAAAAAAAGATATAAAAAAAAAAAAAGAATTGTTTAAAAAAAAAAAATCTAGGGGAAGCCGGGATGGCTTAGTGGGTTAAGCGCTCACTTTAAAGCCCCAGGGGCTGAGGATCGAATCCTGGCCCCAGCCTGTGTGGACCCTTATGCTGAACTGGGGTGTGCCCCCAGTTCAGGTCTCACCCCGGTGGGTAACTGGCCCAGTTATTGCCCTGTGCAGCCCCACTCCCACCTGTGGACTGAAACGATATGCAACCATGGAGACTGTTCTGGGCTCTCCTGCTTCTCTCTGTCTCTGTCTCTCTCTCTCTCTCTGTCAAAAACAATAAAAATAAATCTTTAAAAATCTAAGTTATTTTTTTAAGTGAGATTTTTATAATTTTAAATTGCCTTCGCAACAATGGTGTTTAGCTCTAGTTTTACATTTGACCTTGAAAATTGTTCAGAGAGGCTTCAGTGTACAGTCAAATTGAGAATACCAGATTCCTCCCTACTCCACAGCTTACTCTTTCCTAAGAAGAAATTGTCTACATTTGATGTAGTTCACAACAGACACATTGATATTTTTCCTCTTGATGTGATCTACAAGTTACTGTGCATTTATTCAAGGCTTGAAAAGGAACACTACTACTACTCAAATGATATTTATCCTTGGCACTATGTATTAGTTTGCTAGAGTTGCCATCACAAAACACTACAGACTGTGTGGCTTAAACAACAGAAATTAATTTTTTTATAGTTTTGGAGGTTGAAAATCTAAGATCAAGATTCTAACATGATTGCTTTCTTCTAAGGCTTGTTTCCTTTGGCTTGCAGATGGCTGCCTTCTCTGTGTCCTCGACATGGCCTATTTCTCTGTGCTTGTACGTCCCTGGTGTCATTTCATCTTCTTTTGAGACCATTGGTCATAGTGGAGTAGGGCCGCATTCTTATGACCTCGCTTAACTTTAATTACCTCTTTAAAGGCCCTGTCTCTAATTATAGACAAATTGAGGCTTAAGGCTTCAGCATACAATTTTGGGGAACACAGCTTAGTCTATAACACACGAGAAGTGTGTATGTTACTTTACAAAGATATGAGACATATAAAAGAGACTAAAAATATGAATACTTCGGAGACTTAGATGTTAAAGACATTAAATAGTGTATCTAAAGAAAATAGAGTACACTTGTTCCTTAAACAACACAGGGGCATCAACGTTTGTGTAGTAGAAAAACCCACTGTAGCTTTGATTTCCCCCTGAATTTAACTACTGTTGATATCCGTGAGTTTGGTTCCAGGACTCCTGTGGATACCGAATCCTCTGGTGCTCAAGTCCCCGTATAAAATGGTGTGGATCAATGCATGCAGTTGGCTCTGCATCCTTGGACTCCCAAACATGGATCAAAAACAGTACAGATATTTATTGAGAAAAATCCTAGAATAAGTCAACCCGTGCAGTTCAAACTGATGTTGTCTAAGGGTCTACTGTATACAGGTATATGTATTTCAGGGGGAAAAAAAAGATGAAGGCAGAACACACTATATTGCAGTTAGGGGAACGACCATAAGTTTCAAAGAAATAATTTAGATAAATCTTACAAAACCTTAGAATTCCAAGAAGTGTGTGTCAGTTCCTGTTCAGTTGCTGAAGTGTATGTCATAATAGGTTGCCAAGGAAGTTGTCATACATGTGAAGTGACGTACTGCCCATTGTGTCATCTCCATCCCTTTGAACATGGTTCTTTTTTGAAGCAAGAAGCCATCATGGGAGACCTTCTTTCCTTATTTTGGGAGGTGGATCCTCCTCCCATACCTTTAAGTTTTACCATTCCATGTCAGAGTTATCATTATCAGAAGGATGACACCTGTGTAACAATAGGAAGCTTCCTGCTTTGGTACTTTGTCATTATATTGGTCTTGATGTTCTTCTCTCAGGCTTCTAGCTGGGTAGGCTATCCTCTTTCATTTAAGGTAATATGTTTACTGTGTACTAGGGGATTTTCCATAGGATAAATTAACTTTACTCTGATGAAACTACTTTTTTAAAGTTTTCTTTCTAGTTTTAAAAATAATGTAATCTTATTCTACGGAGTTCAAGGATATAGAAAAGAATGAAAAAGACAAATGACTGTAATTCTGTTTTTTAGAGATAACCACTGTTAACATTTTGTAGTACATTCTAGATTTTTTGCCTTTTCTCTGTTTCAATATATCTCTATTTTTTATTTTACATGGTGGGCATTATATTATAGCATGTCTTTTCAAAACAATATTATATTTTAACCCTTCTCCAAATTATATTCACATAGCAGCATTCTTAGTGCCTGCATAATTTTGTCTTGTGGTGGCACCATAACCAATCTGCAATTTTGAGATATTTAGGTTGTTTGCATTTTGTCCATATGTTGTGTAATGCTGGGATAATTTTCCCTACTGGTTAATGATGTCCAAATTCCTTTTGTAGCCACTTAATTCTAATCACAGACTTTAAAAAGTTGTATTTTTAGGAAACATATTGTAGTGTTTGGGGGTGGTGGTGGTTAGAATTGGGCAATACACTTTCGGCATAGAATAAACTGTAGAACTAAACTCAACAGAACTGGTCATCACCCTAGACCACCTACTAGCAGAAGAAAACACCATCCTCTTAGGAACGAGACAGCCTACTTTACCAGCACCATGATGCTCCAACATATTATGAGTAACTCTTATAAATTGCTGACATGGAATCCTTGCTGGCCATTAATACCAGGCTAATGAGTGATCAAACCACCATTTAGCATTATAGCCAGCATACTGGGCTGGCAGTGGTCAACTAGACTGAGTGCAGGAGGAGGTATGTTATGTCTATGCCAGCTGGATTTTATTATAATACTTCCTTCACCTCCTCCCACTAAAAAGTTTCATCTAAAGTCTAGATGCTTCTTAAGGTAGATACTTTGCCAAAAGGAGATTTAGAATAGTGATAGCTTATACGTATCTTAGACTCCCTAGCTAATATATTGAATTTGTCTGGTCTGGCAAGAAAAGCTACTGTAGAAAATTAACAAAAACTGGAAATTGATTCCTGGCAATTTCATCATGAAGACCACGTAAGAGGTCTAAGCAATTCTTCTGCTCTCTTGCTTTCATCAGCCCTTTGGAGTCATAGAGCCCTGAGCTTCAAGGACCTCAAAAGAGCATATGGTCCAGACTCCTGTTTGTAGGCAAGTAAAACATCGGTATCTCTCTTTTTTTTTAATTGATAAGGCCCAAATAAATTAAGTGACTTGTCCAATCTCACACAAGTGGTTAGTGACAGAGGGGGTTATAGAACAAAGTTTCTGCCGTATCATTTGTTTGCTTCAAAGCATAGTTGAAATGTTGAATTAAATCTATTTGGTGCTGATTAAAACCTTAATTATGTTAGAGGTTTCATCTTTCACTTTGTTCCTTTATGGCAGCTAAAATCGGCTGAACTGCGTCTTCTGAAGGGTCCCAGATTTGAAATCTGAGAACCATATGAGAACTAGTCAAGGAGGATGGAATTTTCCCTTCACTTTGAACTTCATTTTCTCTGCTAAACTCTGAGCCTTTATTTACAACCCTTGAAGTAATGATAAAAGCATGATGGAAATGTGGTGGTAATTATCCTTAAACATGAAACACACTGATTGCCTCTGGATTTGCCACTTTTGAAGATGCATTTACCCTTTTGTTTTCAGAGACTATATGTGCTATGTTTAGCTTATGTATTTGTTTAGTGTTTAGTAGGACTGCTAGTGCTGAAGTTTTCCCAAATCATACCAGTCCAAGCTCCTCGTTTTGCATATATGGAAATTGAGCTGTTAAGTGGACAAAATAGGAAGTGTTAAGTGGCTGGGTTGTGGCAGAAAGGCTTAGCCAAAGCCCAGATCTCACCACTGTCCTACCCTACCCCTTAGGTCAGGCACAGCTGCTCTTTTCACTCACCGAGTCACACACTTCATATGTATTATTCCTTTTAGTTTGATGCAAAGAATTTTCCTTTTGATTTTGTGATTATATTTTGACTTGACATCAAGTCAAATATGGAAGCTTTCCATTGAAAATGATTTAAACCTAATATGTGTTTTTTAAACACTTTCTCTTTCCATTACAAAAGTATGCAGTATAGAAAATGTGGAAATTATAGGGAAGCATAAATAAATGAAATAAAAACTCCACATTGCAAAGAAATAACCAACTACTATTAACTCTTAGGTCTACAAACATCTAAACCTTTAATAATGATCCCTATACATATTAAATTAAAAATAAGCCTCCCCAAAACATTTTTAAGAAAGAGGTATCTTAAAAGAGGATTCCACTCTTAAGGTTTTCAGAGAATGAGCGCAGCAACCCAAAAAGCAAAGAGGTAGCTCATTAAAAATACTTGCCTACTGTTGTAGAGATCAGGTATTTAGAAAGGAATGAGGGGGAAGCCAGGATGGCTTAGTGGGTTGAGAGCTCACTTTGCAACGCTGGAGACCGCGGATCGAGTTCCTGCCCCGGCTTCGGCTTGTGCAGAACCATATGCTGAACTGTTCTCTCTCTGTCTCTGTACCTCTCTCTTTCTCTCAATAAATAAATAAATAAATAAATAAATAAATAAAATGAAATACCTTAAAAAAAAAAAAGAAAAGAATGAGCCCAGGATCTTAGATTGCAGTTATACATATGCAATTATGGTACTTTTCTTTTTTTTTTAAATTTATTAAAAGATTTATTTTTATTGGTTTTTGACAGACAGAGAGAGACAGAGAGAAGGGGGAGGGCCCAGAGCAGTCTCCATAGTTGACAGCATTAGTTTCCATATAGTTTCACTCTACAGGTGGGTGCGGGGCTGCGCAGGGCAGGAACTGGGCTGGGGGCTCCTACATAGGCCCCGGCAAGAACTGAACTGGGGGCACACCCCAGTTCAGCATATGGGTCCACATGGGCTGGAGCCGGGATTTGATCCCTGGTCTCCGGGGCTGCAAAGTGAGTGCTTAACCTGCTGAGCCATCCCAGCTTCCTTGATTATGGTACTTTTCAACCCAAAGGAAGTTTGACTTTCTCCATAAATTCATTTTTTTCCTCATTGTAGGATAATAGAAAATCTTACAAGGAAAAAAATCATTTTTACCACTCAGAGCAAGTCATTGCTAATACTTGTGTCTATCTCTTAAAGTCTTTTTTCCTTTTCATATCTTTAGCTAATTCATATACAAATTTCTACCTTGGTTTTTAATTTAATATTATAACATATTTATTTCCTTGTACTATGATATACTTTTATTATAATAATTTTTACAACTATATATTATATGATTGTATATAATTATACCATAATTTATTTAACTATTGCTTACTTCTAAATTTTGTATTTTATATTATCCTTATTACACTGTGATAAATATTTCTGTACACAAAGCTTTCTCTCTCTTTTGGGGATTATTTCCTGATGATAGATTCCCAGAAAAATTATATGTCAAAAGTGTTATGAGTATTTCTAGAGTTTTTGATACATTCTGAAAGAAGTTCTTTATGTTTGTATCATTTGGCAAAACCATTTTCAGCATCAATAAGTGGTACACTGACCCCCCAAAATAGGACAAATATATTTATGGAGTATTGTGGCAGAATATTTGAAATTGGGCCTATTCAGAGAAATCATTTATTCTGGTTGCCATATTCACAGGTAACATATGGTTGCAATTAGGAGGAAAGTTTCTGAAGGATTTAGGAGATATTAAGTATGAAGTCAGGTAAAGAGCTAAAAGAATCATTGATAACATGACCTGATATAATGTCCTTTAAAAACTAACTTAAAAGCAATCCTACTACTATCAAATCTGTTTTAAAATTATATTTAAACAGTATTTTTCTATAATGTGAGTATAGAAAAACTTAATAACCTATAGCTCCTTGTCAGTATTATTTTCTCTCAAGTCTTTATTCCATTTTGCTTGGTTCAGAACGTTTTGGTAGATTCTGCTACCAAAGCATGGTCTTCCTTATGGGCAGCAAAAATGGGAGCACTATAATAGGAGCTCAATAAGTATTTACTAAACTGAACTGAATGTTTCAAATTAAACATCGTCAATGGGCCCAGGGCAATTGCACTTTTTAAGAAGTATATGTGAGTGAAAAACAACCAACTGAAATGACTATTACTTGTATTACATGCTGCTGAGCGGCTCCAGCTCCTGGCGACTCTAAGGATGAGTGATGTTTACCAGTTTCTGTCCTCTCCGCCCTGCTCAGCTCCTGTAGACTCATGCCTATGGTGTCTTTTAGGGAGTCAATTCATCTCCTAATTGGTCCTCCTCTTTTCCTACTGCCTTCTATTTTTCCCAGAATTGATGTCTTTTCCAAAGAACCCTGCCTTCTTGTGATGTGCCCAAAGGATGACAGCTTCAATTTCGCCATTTTTGTCTCCAGCGATGCTTCAGGCTTAATTTGCTTTAAAATCCACTTGTTGGTGTTTCTGGTGGTTCTAAGTATCTGTAGAGCTCTCCTCCAACACCATATTTCAAATGAATCAAGTTTTTTCCTATCAGCCTTCTCCACCATCCAACTTTTGCATTTGTCCGTGTTAATTGGGACTATGAGGGTGTGAATGATCTGAGGGTGTGGATGCTGTAAGATCACTATCACTAATCTATATTTCTGAAACAGATGTCTGAGAAGAGAAAGGATGAAGGCAGTAGGACAAGCACTTCAGTAAGTAAAGGTGAGAGCCAGTGCGTATTTAGTATTGGACTATGATGAGAGAAATATGTGCTGGGTGTGGGAAGCAACAGAGGTGAACAGCCAAGAGTATTGTAGGGCCTCCCCAGACCTGTGGCGGCCCCTGGCATGAGCTCCTTGCTGTAGTTCAGGATAACCTCGCTGCTTTGGCTGCAGCTGTAAATGACTGGTATAGGTAAAACTCACGGTCTCTTTTCATTCCTCAGCATTTTCCTTTTCTACAGCTTCCCTTTTACATACCTTAGAGTTACTGCAGGATAACAAGCTGTAAATGACACCTTTTTCAATCACCTATATTAAGCAGTGGTGTGCTGGAAAATGTTTAACAACTGGCTCTCCAAAAATGTGTGCAAACATTTTTGGGCAAAAAATACTGATATAAAGGATGTATATCACACAATTTACAAATAATAAAATACATAATACTCTTTATGGTAAATTCCATATAGAATGCTGATTCTCACAAAATACTTTCCTTGATTTTTACCAGACCCTTGCATCCTTAGCCAATCTATGGCTTTAATAGATAAACAAGTGTAGTTTCAATATAAATGCTACTTTTCCTTAAGCTAAAGAATAAGATGAAAAAAACAAGAAGTTGTACCTTGGAACTTAACTTAGCTGTCAGTGATGTGAGTGACTTCTTTGCTAAGTTGGATAATAGTCTTAGAATACTCTGGAATAATATTTCCTTATTTTTGGGTGCTATTCACAATGTAGTGGCTACAGACATGACATTTTTCAATGTAATCTATGTTAGCAACATGTTCTCCATCACTTTAAGCCTAGACAGTCAACAAAACCATAACCCAAGACCTGATTTTTAGTACTTACTGATTTTTATCCTGTCCAAACTGATTTCAAGTTACCAACATGGTATCATTAAACATAGAGTTAGGAAGAGTTGCACAGTAGCACATCATTACATGGCATTTCCAACATCCAGATACAGAAGACAAATACTGGTAGCTTCAAGAGCATATATCATAATAGAATGTAATAGAGTAATTAGGAAGTGATGTTTTGAGTATTATGTTTATTTGTAATAAATTGACTGAATGGTAAATTTGGATAATTTAATTTTTACTAATGGCTGTGTTTAACAATTTGCACAATTCCTGAAAACTTAATAATTAAGTTCTTGTGAGCTAGCTGACGCAAGCCATTTCCAGCACACCACTGTATAAAGAAAAGATGCTTTTTAGAGAAAAAATTCTTTTTAGTTTTCTGCTACCTAAATCTCATTCATGTATACACTTGAATCTTTAAGACTTCAAGGCAAGGGAAAAAAGAGTCCTGCTCTGGAAAAGTTTGGAAACTTTTCCCTGGATCTTACATCAGGGTCCATCAAACTTCAAAAGTAATATGTCAAGCATCTATTTGACCCTTCTGGTGTTTGGGAGATTTGGTATGATACTAGAAAATGCAGTCAACTGCCATCACTTATAAGAGAGTGGAGAAAAGTGATGGCTTGGCAAATAGCAACTAAGAGTGAGCCCACACATGTCATAAGCTTCCTTAGGTAATATGAAGTTATAGTAACCAACAATGTGTCTAATTTGTTGATTTGTTTCATTGGTTGTTAGCAAGCAATGACACTTCCTATAAGTGGAAAAACAAAGATGGTTGCTGGGACACTTCACAAATGATGAAAAAGCCAAAGCAGAGCCAAGTGACCCCTGGAACTGACTCACAAGTGATTTTGGTCAATGACTGTCTTGAACGAAGACGAGCCACACAACATTCTCAGTTCAGCCAGGTGAATCAGACCCAACATGACAGTGATACTACTGAGTGTGACAGTGAAGGATCTAATTCGGAAGCCTCCTCGTGGAAAGAGAGTGAAAGTGAACACCCATCACTATTAGGAAAAGAAAGTATTAGGAGAAGAAAAATAGCTCAGAGGCAAAAGAATGGGGGACGCTATCAAATCAGGAAAAGACCCTGCTTCTGCCGCAAAGCCTTGAGAACCAATGAATGGCTGACACGCCATTTCCTTGAAAATACTTTAGTAACAGCCCCAATGAAGAGAGATATTCAAGAGAGAAATTCTGTACTTGATATTAATACAAAGTTCAGTAAATTGTGAAATTTATCAAGTCCTTACCTTACTTGAAGCCAAATGAAAAAGATAAATAAATCATGAAAAATCACCAGAGCTCTAAGTGAGGAAGCTTTTATAATAAAGTCTCTCAAATGACAACAAAAACATAGTTGGAATCCAACAGGTAAAATTTCAGATAATTCTTTGTCCGAAAACAGGCCAATGAATTTGTTCTCGGCACCATTGGATCATCAAAGATCTGCATCCACTATGATTTCATGTTCAGTACAGCACATGGCAGATATTTTATTCCTTCAGTGCATGTATCTTGTTTGTCTGTAATATGAATAAGAAAGCTCTTTGAAAATATATTTATGTTCAGAAACCACTTATACTTATTTACACGGTCTGAGTATCTGAATGACTGACTGAATTAGGTGAAGTTGGTTGGAACAGAATCGGCCCATGTTCTCCAGATTCATATTTTTAGGGGAGTGGCTCTACCGGAGCTGTATTGCTGTGTGTGTCTCATAGGCTGATGAGGAGGGGAGGAACTCAGAGCTTGAAATAAGATCTCTTATTCCTAGAGTAGACTACGGAAGGAAGGCAGACCCTGAGGGGAAGCTGGGCCACGGCTGTCCGGCTGGGCTGTCCGGCTGTCCATGATGATTGTGCAGAGGGCTTGGCAAATGTTAAAGAAAAAAGTTGTTCTGACATTGGTTTAAATGGTAAGGAAGACTTTACTCAAGACTATTGTAATAAGAGTCAATTCTGTTGCAACAGAGGAGAGAAATCAAGCTCAACTTCAAATGCAGCAAGGACAAGCAGTGATTTATAGCCAAGGAGCAGGGCAAGGGGGTCAGTGGATAGAAGATTACTAGGAGAAAACATCAAGAATGTTTTCTGCTAAACTAACGTACTAGGATTCATGCTAAAGGTAGGCCAAGGATTAATATTTACTTCAAAGATGGAGGATGAGGAATTTGATCAGATATCAAAGGTAATCAGATGTCAAGGGTGGGAGGACTCTCTCTAAACTTATTAGCACTATTCTTGCTAACCTGGGCTGGGCAAGCCAAAGACAGGATGGGCACCAAAGTTGACATCTGGTTCAGAAGAGAGCTCAGAGGAGCCTGATAAAAATTTGGTCAAAGAGAGAGTTTTTGTTGCAAGTTAGCTGCAACCCAGACATACCTGGGGCTGCTATTTTCCAGTGAAGTGGGGACCGCAGCAATAGGGAAGTCAGTAGCCCTTGGTTGGTGGGTGGCTACCATTCTTGGGATCACTCTCCAGATGGAGGGCAGGACCTCAGCAGGAGTAGAAAACAAAACGCAGATCTCAGAGAAGAGGGTTGGTGAGGACAAGATAAACAGCAGGGACTAGTCACTGGGCTAGAGTTCAAAGGAGGGCTTTATGTCTTAGGGTAAGACTTAAGGAGTACGCACGCATGATAAAGACTGCAACAGAATACTATGAGGACTAGCCTTTTATGGGGAGAGACCGCAGACCTCTGACTTTGGGCCCCAGTCACTCTGATACTAGCAGCTTCCTGAACTGATTAGAACACAGAGACTAAGCGGGCAGTGTGGGAGCCCAACCATTGGATCTAGGCCACTAGCATCCAGGACATGGAGGTGCCATTTCTAACTGGACTTGTGGAGATGCCCTTATTCAGATTGCCTCAGGATTGACACAGGCCTGAGGCTGTGAGGGAAAGGCAGGGCAACTTCAAGATTCAGCTGAGCAGCAACCTTTCCCACATAGACCCCCCTGCTTCTCAACCTCATCTTCTACTGCGTTCTTTCAGAACTCACTATGCGCTCCCTTACGCTCCAGTGGGCCTCGAAAAGTCCTCAGTCTCAGCACCCTTAACATTTTAATGAATGTATTTGTTTGTTTGTAAGTCTGTCATCCCCTATATATCTATCTGCCCTTAAAAGTAGAGTATGATTTGTCACCCCTGTATCTCTGTGACCCAGCACAGAGCCAGATGCCATGACAGATAATGCAGTTGAATCGCTATACAAAGGGATTCATTAATTCAGAAGGGAGGAGCTGGGCAGGGGCAGAGAAAGCAGGGCAGGGTCCAACACCTACAACTTGGTGAATGATTGTGATATTTCTAACTTGATCAAGATATTTGTCTTGTTTATCTAAATAGCACCCAAACAAATAAAACCCCCAAACCAAAACATACACGCACAACAACAACAACAACAAAAACCAAGCTCAAAATATAGTAGTAAGTTGCAAAGGTAGGATTTAGACCCAAGTCTCAGGCTTCAGCGTTTGGGCTCTTAACTCATTCTATGAAGATGGAAGATCCTGGCATAAGGCAGGTTAATCAACACCTCCTACACAGCTGTAAGTGATGTTCAAGCAGCTATAATCTCACCAGAAAAGGATGACTATTTTCTAGGTAACATGTCCCAAATGTTTTGCTTGTGGACTTAGAATATAAAGCAACGACACTAATAACAAGACACTAATATCGGAAGAGGCATTTATATCAAAGACTGCTACTTTTCACGATCTTATCCATGGGGCTAGAACAGACCAGTGTTAGGGGGTGGGAGATAGCTGCTTATGGGGAGAAGGAATCAAGGTTGAGTTATACCAGGGGCTGTAAGCATGTGGGGGATTAACTAGGGTAATCTGTGAGTACATTAAACCCAAAACACAGGCCGAACATAGCTGGGAGGACATCCAAAGCCAAGAAAAGAAATGCACTGGATCAAAGGAATGGGGTAAGGGCATGGTAAGATAAGAAGCAAAAGCACATTGGAACTGGATGAATGAGTGAGGTCCATAGCCAGTGAGGTTGGAGACAGTTCACGAAACCCAGGGCTGCAAATAGTAGTCATGGCTGGATGTTGCTTGTATTGCAGACCCTGAGTGAGCTGTCAGGGTGGGGGTCCCTGAACTACACGACAGTCTCTTCTTCAGTCCCTTCTTTCTGAATAGTATAAACTCAGTTTTTATAGTAGAAGGTTACGGCCTATTTGGGTGGCTTGCTTGAGGGGAGACGTGACATTCTTGGGCTTGCCTCCTATCTGTGGCCCTCCCATGCAGCTAACTAGTCAGAACTGACATCTGAAGCCAGGTCCACCTGCATCAAGAATTAAAATTCTCATCAGAAACTGCCATGAAGGGTCCTACAGGATGCAGGGAAAGGCCCAACTGAGGTGGGTGTGGTGAAGAATGAGTGTGTACTCAGAGGAGGCATCGGAGGGGCTTGGGGCATGGGGGAGCTGGGGACCATGGCTGCAGGGTGGACAGTATCTGCACTTAAGGATTGGGTGGTGGTGTTCTGGTGAGAGAAGAGCTGAGCTGGTAGGTAAACTCTAAATAATAATAACAGCAACAACACTAATGGTAGTAGCAATATTTAGAGAGTGCCTATCATATGCCAGACATGAGGTCAGCATTTTATAAGAATTGTTTGCCCTTCACAAGCCTGCAGAAAAGAGAATTTTCCAATGATATGGATGATGAAACTGAGGCTGAAGGAAATTAAATGACATGTCTAAGGTCATACAGCTGGTGAGTGTTGGGGAGCTGGGTCTTTTCTGACCACAAATATTCTGTTCTTACCATGATTAGGTTGACCAGACTTCCCGTTTTAAATGGTACAGAAAACAACGGTACTGTCATGTTTCAAATAGTATGTATGATCAGCCTACTGACACTTTGAATTTAGCGCAGTGAGACTAGGTTGAGGTGCTGTTGTTCTCTGTCCCATTGAAAATGGGACTTCTGGTCAACTTAACCACGATGATAATTCATTATCCATGTTCTCAGTGGAAATGGATTAGATAAGAACTTGGGAGAACAATACCAAATACCAAACCCAGTCCAAAGAGAACAGAGGCCAGTTAATGGAAAATGGCGCCAAGAATCAGAACCTGAGCAAAGATGGGAACAGTTAGCTATATAGCTAGAGAGGGTCCATGCGGTTGAGTGGAGAAGCTATACGGCAGCAGCTTACCTCTACAGTGGGTCAGCCTGGCCAGCTTCTCTATCAGGAATCAGTCTGGTCTTTTGAAAAAAGGGGGAAAATGGCAAATTACTGAAAGTGTTAGTGAGGGTCAGAATGAGCTTGGTATTGAGTGTCAAGGAATAAGAGGCAGGAGTGATTATAGCAGTGAGATTGGTGACCAAGGATTTGAGAGGAGAATGAGGAGAGGACACCATCAAGAAAACCAGATAGCAGCCCAGCTCTTCCTGGAATACTATCTCCCAAGAGGTTCTAGAGTTGTGTTTTCAAAACAGCGACCCATTAAGAGACTGTGAAATCAATTTAGTAGGTTGCGATGAGCATTTATTAGAAAATAAGTAGAAAACAACAGAGGATCGCATATAATAAGGGTAAGTATTGTTTTTGTTACAGTATGTGTGTATACTCAGTTTCCATGAGAAATGTGTTTCTTATGATGGTAAGGTAAAAAAAGCCACTGTTCTGGAGTAGTTTTCTTTGTAGATTTTCTGTATTAGCCGCTAGTCCACAAAGTTAGCAAAGGCAGTTGTCACTCCATGCATTCCTGATTGTTGTATGCTAGTAATTAGTAAAATCTTCACCCACATTGTAAGATGGACCAACTCTCTAGAGTAGTGAAAAGCTTGAATTAAATTATACTACTTTAAAAGAATTTTAGGTTTATTATTTCCCAATAGAGCAAGTGGAAGCAAGCTAACCAACTGTTGCCTGGTACACAGGGGTGGGTTTAGCCTTGGTGAATAGACAAGAGTAGTTTATAATTGACATTTCAAAGAAGGCTTAGAAACAGGGCAGCTTTTGTTAAAATCAATAATTACCCTGTTTGTATGTAAAAGGATACTTCTAAAGCTTTTCAAAACAACTGGCTCTTTAAAGTAGATAATTATTCTCCTTCCAATCTTGTTTACACTATTCGGAACTTCAGTGAACTCTCTCTCTCTCTTTTTTTTTTCCATAGATAGTACAAAGGTTAACTTCAGCCAGCCCTTCCTCAAATTATCACAAATTCCCAATTAGTGAATTCTAAACAGGGTTTCCCTGTAACAATATACCAAAGACTTGTATGATGTGTTCTTTATTGCTTTGAATAACATCTGACAAGTTTCCAAGTACCAGGCCACCTGGATATTCTCTATCTGTCAGGAACATGTGGTCACAGAGGTACATGGGAGGGTAAGGGGAAATACAAATCAGGCACAGACACGCAGGCTTGGGTAAGGAAACAAAGGGAGAAAAATGCCCCTTTTTTTGTATTTATGAGATGTCAACCAAATATCAGATTGTAGGCACTTTTTAGTGTAAAAAAGCTGCACTTCATATCTACATTTAACGAAGGTACAGATGTATATAGAAAACTGAACTTTTTTGTATGTAGACTGTTATTAGAGAGGCCTAGAGAAGTTGGGTGAGGAAAGGTGTATTACAAAAAATATGAAAAAAAAATGTACTTATCCTTTTTGAATAACTTATTTCTCATTGCAGATTTCCACATACTACACCAAAAGAAATACACGGTATACTTAAAAAAAAAGTTATAGTCCTGGGTAATATTGTTTTCTAGTCCTAATCTTTTATTTTCTGAGCTTGGCTTCTTTCACAGGCTATTTCTCTAGTTGCCTTATTATAGGGGTCTGTAGTCCATAGTTGCCTTTGTTTATTAGGGCCCTCTCTCACCATGAAGTTTCATGTGTTCAAAATCTTGATTTAGCAGTGAGAACATCAGGCGGGGAGCTAACTCTGCTACTAATTAGTATAAATCAAAAGGGGGAAGCGGGGAGATAAAAACCAGATCCCAGTGGAAGGGTCTGAAGCCAGTGTAAGTAAGACTGACTGGCAGGTCAGAGTTGAGTAAGAGACAAAAGCGCTTGGAGAAATGCCACTTAGGACCACAGTCTTTTTGTCTCTTTTCTCTGATTGTACCCCTTCAGATGCAGAAGGGTTTGTGGCAGCCGCCTTTGATTGTTTTCCTCCCATCCTAGCAGATCCTCATTCTGTTCCATTGTTGGGTCTTCCCTTCAGGCTTAGAGTTAGGTCCCAATTGGCCCTTACCCAACCAAGACAGAGCCACTCCCCTTGACAAGGCGTTCAGCTGTTCCTTTAAACATGTCAGAGTGAAAAGATGGAAAGACTGGATCCTGAGCTGCTGAATTAAAGTCTGGAACCATCCGACTACTTGATTTCTTATGAAGCAAGAAGATTCCTCGTATTGCTTAAGCATTTTAAGTTGGCGTACTGAGTCTTGGTCATCGTCTTATCTCCTATAACTTTTAAAGTAGCTCCGTTTACCTAGAAGGCACTCCAGTGCTTCAGGTGCTAAATTCTGAATAAAGTGCATGTGTTCCTTTGATGGGGTCTGGGGCTTTGCCTGTGGTGATGATGGTGAGAGCTAGAAACAGCTGAGAAAAGGTCTTTATAAATTTAAATGTTGTGGGTGGGCCTTTTGGGGTTGACTGCCTTGTTCCTCTTCCTCCCAGGGGCCTCTTATTCCCTAAGTTTCAAGAACGTTGGTGCAGTGTGATCCTGACTGTTTCTACTCTACCTTCACCTCATCCTGACATTTCAGTAGGACTTCCTTCTAACCCAAGTCCCTTCCTGAGAATTTGTAATTGGATCCAGGAAAGAGATCCTAGAAGACCAGTTGTAACTGAAAAAACAAAACAAAACAAAAAACAAGAACAAATCAAACAGACGGGCAGAGAGATGAGATGGAAAGTTCTGATGGTTTTCAAGTCTCTGGCTCCAGTCGCTTCTTAAGGCCCATCTGTTTACCACTCATAGGCATCTTGACACTTGGCCAGCAGATTCTTATAATACATTCCCCTTTGTGCTTCTGCTAGCTCAAGTGGGTGACTATTAGCAGAAACCAAAAAGAAAAATTCTTAAAACAGTGGCGTGTTGGTAAATATTTAACAATCGGCTCGGATTATTAAAAGCCCTGATTTTGTTGCACTTGCTGATTCCCGTGATATTAATACTCCCGCCCTTGCTTATTCCAAGCTATCAAAGTGACATCACTGATCATGGAGTTGAGAAGGGATGGGCACATTGGCTCTGGTGAGTGGGTCTGAGGTGGCTCTGGCACACCAGTGACTAGAGTACAACACATAGCACGCTTTTCAGAAAATCCATAAGTTATACGGGACATTCAGGGATGAATACACACACACACACACACACACACCACACACCACACACACACACACACACACACACACACACACATTGATGGCCGCCAAGTTGGGAATTCTGGTATTCAAGTCTTTTAATTAATTTCAAATGTGCAGAGTCTTGGGGCTCAGGGAGTAGAGGAAGAAGGATTAAGTTTTTAAATAATATTGAAAGAAAAACTTTCTTTATTATAATAGTGATGCGGGTGTTGGGAATAGGTGGGAGGTAGGGGGCTTGGCTTGAGGATAGGAGTACAACTGGGAAGGTGTGGAAGAAGGTGATTTGTGTGAGGGCAGAGTCCAGACTTTGACAAAAGGGAGAATATCAGCTTTGGCAGTTGAGGAGGGGCATTTTGGGTGTGAGAAGCTAAGGCTACCTGGTTACCAGTTTCCCACAAAGGACTAAATTAGGTCATTCGGCCATCTCCTGTAAAATCTCCTGACCCGCTTTGCTTTTGTCTGACATTCCTTTCAAGAGGGAAAAGCCTTTTATTACACAATTAAAGATAAGATAAGAAGGCGTCTGAGGTCAAATCATCAGTTAGTGTAGGTCTGGCATCAGATCCTTCCCTCTCTTGATGAGGGGAAGATGGAGGGACAGAGAAAGATGGTGTCAGGACTTTAAGAATCCCCTGGCAGCCTAGCCACCTTCCTACACTTGGTTCCTCTGCCTCAAAAGCCAGCTGGGCACCACATCTTTAAATGTTGGCCTCTTCAGATGTTGAAACTCTCCTCAATTTTAAAACCAGTCTCAGAGTCACTGCTCTGTAACACTTTCTGTGGCTCTCCCAGGAAACTGTGTTCCCACAGTTGAGACCCTTGTGGGAGCCCTGGTCTTAGCTTATTGGAATGAACCACAATCCTTCCTCTTATATGTTTGATGTCCAAATAACTGGAAATTTGCCGACTATCCATTGACTAAACTCCCAGAACTGGAATTTTTATATTTGAGCTAATGAATGAACTTTTTAAATGACTGCATTGTTTTGTTTTATTGGCATCAATATCATTGTGCATCTGTGTTTGGATAACTATTTGAATATTTAATTCTTGGTATTTATTCATGGAAAAATAAATGTGTTGATGTTAGTGATAAGAAGAGTAGATGTGAATAAATTTAGTTCAGTTGAAACAAAGCTGGAACTCATTAGACATGCTTGGAAGGGGTGCGTTTTAGCATCAATCACATATTTGGACGTAAGGCTGTTGACTCTGTTCATTTGTGGGGGGAAAAGGATCAAAATTAAAGCACATATATAAAATGCTGAAAAATATGTTCCTGAAGAATATATCTGAAAGGTGATGTGAACTAATTCCTTACATAAATATTAATTCCAGATGGAACAAGATTGAAAGCTAAAACAAGGAAACCATAAAAGTACTAAAAAAAAGCACTTGTAAAAAGTTTCCTAATCTCAAAGTAGGAAAGACTTTTCCAAGCATAATATAAATAAAATCTAGAAGCCTTAAAGGAAAAGAGTTGATACTTGGACTGCATAAAAATGTTTAAAAAAGAGAGAGAGAGAGAGAGAGAGAGAGAGAGAGAGAGAGAGAGAGAGAGAGGAACTCAGTTAATAAAGTGAAAAGACAAACTGGGGAAACCTTACAAACACAAAATTAGAGAAAGTCCTACTATCCCTAATATGTAAAGAGTTTTAAAATAAGAGAAACCCAAACAAGTGAGTAGAAAAATGGTCAGAACATTATATGTGAATAGAAAGTTCACAGAAGAGGAATTCCATATGATCAATAAATACCAGTACATAAAATGATGCTCCTCACAAATGATTAAAGAAACTACAAAGTAAAACAATGAAATAGTCTTATTTTGAATTAGGATAAGCCCAAAGCTTCATGATGCCAGTATTAGGAAACTGTGGGAATCAGACACTTTCAAAGCAATGTTGCTGGGAAAGACAATTGGTTTCATTTCTTTGGAGGGCAATCTGAGAATATAGAAAAAACTCACACTTTGTGACTTAGCAATTCCATTATTAAGAATTGGTCCAACAGAAATATCCTTTCAGATATAAAAAAAATACATAGATACATACTTAAGAATATTCACAGAAGTATTTATAGTTTGCCACATTCCCAGTCTGCTTTTTTTTAATGACATTTTTATTGTGTTGTTTGTGATTAGAATTCCCATGTGCATTGTAAGAAATTTAAATAATACACTTATGTTACAATATAAAGGAAATTCCATCCCAAAGATGACTGCCGACAGTTCAATGTATTATTTCCAGACTATTTGTGTGTGTGTGTGTAAACACATCTAACAAGCTGAACTCTTGCTTTCCAAACCTAGGAACTGTATAAATTTTTATTTATTTATTTATTTATTTATTTTTGACAGAAAGAGAGAGAGAGAGAGAGAGAGAGAGAGAGAGAGAGATACAGAGACAGAGAGAGAACTGAACCAGGGGAGCTCCCAGTTCAGCATATGGTTCCGCACGGGCCGGGGCCAGGATTCGATCCCTGGTCCCCAGCGCTGCAAAGTGAGCGCCCAACCCACTGAGCCACCCTGGCTTCCCCAGAACTGTATAAATTTTTTTTTTTTTTTTTTTTTTTTTTTTTTTTTTTTT
>PVKE010010605.1:0-42087 GCA_004027555.1 Craseonycteris thonglongyai | reverse complement strand
GCCCTGTCCTCAGAAGGCGCTCCCTCACAGTCAATCTCCTCCGTAAATCAGGGGTGCTGAGCTGTTGTGGGCTGGTGCCCTGCTCTCACCCCGCCCGCTGGGAAGTGCAGCCGCCCTGCTCCACAGTCCCTGTTCCACTTTAGGCTCTGTGATCTGATTAGGGCACTGTATGCTGTCCCTTGAGTTCGGATGTTAAATTGTCCACAGTCTTGTGGGGCTTCCACGCTCCCTAGGTCTCGGCTTCCAGCCCGCCCTCGATCCAGCTCCACTTTGACCGTAGCCCCCCAATCCCCCTTTGTTTTTGCCAGCCCCGGGCCGCGCTCTGAGTCTCTCTCCCCGAACCACTGCTTCCCTTTTCTTCTCCCGCTCTCCCCTTTTTTCTCTAACCTTTGTGTGTTGTTCCGTGTTGTGTGGTTCTCTTAGTTGAGGTTTCTTCTCAGGGTTTCCCCTGTGGATTCCCCTCTGTTCACAAGGCCCTTCCCAGGCAGTTATCGGCGTTCCCCTCTCATGCCGCCATCTTGGATCTCCCCACAATGCAACTTTTAAGTAGCATAGTCCCTTTTTAAAAGTGTGCACATTTCTGCACATAGGAGACTGACGTGACATATCACTAAATATACACTAAAATGTTAACTCAGAAGAGCAGGTTTCACATGTAAAGTAGTGCCTGCTATGTAGCAGAGACCAAAAAATGGCTGTTGAATGAATAAGGATTGGGTATATCATCAATAGCAGTTTTCTGTATAATAGTTTTTGTCTATTGTTTTTAAAGCTTTCTACAATGGGCTTGTATTGCTTTTGTAGTAAATATACTAGAAACAAATTCAATTAAATATTAAATGAGCAGTGATGCTAACTAAGGTTATTTATAATTACACATTAAAAAAACAATGACAACAAAACCTGGGAACATATTCTTAAATGTCCAACAATTGTGTAAATAATAAAGCAGACATAAACACCGTGGTTTACAAAGTGTTTCAAAATCTTTAAAAATTTGAGAAAATATAGATGGCAAAATGTATACATGCAATACAATTTCAAATGAGTAAAGTATAACTGATTTTCTCTGCTGATAGAATCATAGATAATTTTTACTCTTAAAAAATAGCATGTTTAGGGATGCCAGGATAGCTCAACAGGTTGAGTGCTTGTCTTGCAACCATGAGGTCCAGGGATCGAATCTCAGCCTTGGCCCATGTAAACTCATATGCTGAACTTGGACACACCTCCCATGTGAAAGGCCTCCAGTTTGGTTCCCACTGTGTGGGGCCCCACATCTACCTGTGTGAAATGAAACTACTGTATGTCAAAACTAATGATGTACAACTATGGAGACTGCTCTGGGCCCTTCCCTTCTCTCTTTCAAACAATAAAATCTTTAAAAAAAAAAAATAGTATGGGGTCAAAAAAAAAATAGTATGGGGTCACTTTAAAGAATTGCATACAGTAGTTTTAAAAACCTCTGAAAGAAAACTGTAAAGAAATCATTTGGGAGCTCTACCATTATAAGGTTGTATTTTAAATGTTACAGGACATAAAATTTAAGAATAATTAAAACCATTCTAAAAAATAAAATTTCTTCATTACATTCTATCAAATTAAAATCTAGTAGATTAATAAATTTATAGTATAATTTTTACATTTTAAATACTAGAAGAAAATAATTGAATAAAGATCCTTGGAAGAGCAACTTTTTAACATGACTGTACAGTTTATATTATAGATACATCTACATAAAAATTGGAAAAGCAGAAAAAATATATTAAAGTACAAGAAAATATAAATAACATTTGTAATACAACAAAGTTATCACTCCAATAGCTTCCATCTTTCTCAGGGCAATAGCCAAAATACTTGGGAAAGTAAAAACTTGTAAAACAGTATTAGTAATGGAAATAAAACCTTTATATTTCTTCCTATTGATGTATCTGTATGTATAATCTGTGAAAAGATATATTACAATGATTATCTCTGAATAATAAGATTATAAGTAATCATTAAACTCATTTGTGAACATATAACTATGTAATAATACATTTACTTTTATAGACTATTTAAAACAATAAAACAACTTAAGATTTAATCAATCTCTTTCCAAGCTAAAATTAATTTAAGTGTACCTGGTTTAATGTAAGTTCTGGGCATTCCATGTTAACTGTTTATGTGATAGGTTTACCTTCTCATTCTCCTTAATGACTCCAGTATTTGCTACCTTTTCTTGAAACTTCCAACATCCCATGTCCCTTTAAGATAATGCTCTTGCTTCATTAATTAGTTAAAATTAATTATGGATACTTAATCATCCACCCCATTAAACAGCTATGTCCACTTTTTCTGCCTCCCCTTTTCCTCTCACCAAAGCCAAACCTTTCACTTTTGTATGGCATCACACATTTTATTTTGCATTCAGGAAATTTGTCCCTCAGTTATATCCCCTTCTACTGTATTATCAGGTTCTCTCTCTACTAGATCAATCAATCACATGGGCATAAATGTTCCAATGTGTCCCATATTAAGAACATGAGAAAAAAACAAACAATAGTCTCCTCTGACTCTTATTTAGCTAGCCACCTATTTATCAGCTTATTAACTTCTTGAAATAACTGTTAAACAATGACCCTCATTTCCCTTTACAATCTCCCCTCAATCCACTCTGGTCCCTGTCTGCATGACATTTCATAAGCTGCCCTTGTCAGTGTCACCAAGGATTTCCATGTTGTCAAAGATGGTGGGTATGATTTGTCCTCCTCTTACTCAATCTCACACCAGCTTTGAAGATAATTGGCTGTTACCTTCCTCATGGAAGATTCTTCTTTGTTTCTGAACCACCACATTCACCTAGTTTTTCCTTTCACACTGCTGCTCCTCCAAAGTCCTTTACTGGGCTTCCTCTTCTCTTTCCCTATTTAGGTGAGTTGCTCTATTTTATTCCTCTAAATGTCATCCATAGGATTCACAAACGTCTATATACTGAGTCAAGGTCATGTATTTAACTGCCCATGTAACTTGTTTATTTAGATGCCTTATGAGTCTAAGCATCACAGAACTACCAGGAGCTCGTGTTTCCACCCCATTCCCTTTGCCATTGCTCGCTGCCTCAACCCAAATGAGATAACAAAATTACCGATTCCTCCTTGTTCCAACTCACTAATCAATACCAAATCCTCCCAGTTATTTAGACCAGAAACTTAGAAATTAACCTTGACTCTTTCTTTTCCTCATGTCCCATATGTAATAATTCACCAGTCTTATTTATTTATTTATGCTAATGGATTAGATAAAACTCTATTATTTTTACACTTCTCTCCAACTCTACCCTTACCATCCTACTCTAAAGCCACTATCATCACCTCTTGTCTGGCTGGTTACCCTTTTTCTATCTATTTTTTGGTCCCTTAACCTTTCTTTTTTCACTAATTATTTTTTATTGTTAAATTTATTAGGGTTACATTGACACTTTTTCTACTCTTGCCTCCTTAAAATCTGTCAACACAGTAACCAAGAGCCCTATTTTAAAAATATAAGTAATTCTAAGACATCTTTCTATTTTAATTACATCCCACCACACTCAGATTCAAATTCTTAACTCTACCTACCAAGCCTTTCGAACTTTTGCTCCCGGTACATGTATTTCAAAAAACTTGTGAATGTAAGTGCTCCAATTAAAGGGTCAGCATGATTATAAGCCAAAAATTAGGCTCTTGAGAGCTATATAATTCATATCTTTTGAATAAAATGACAAATTACAGTAACCCATTTGTCATCTAAGATAAAGTGTTATTAATATAAAAATGTATTCAACCTCTTCCACACAAATGCTTGATTTAGCACTGTTGAAATAATTTCAGCATCCAGCTAAATGAGGCAGTTAATGAGTATTTGGCCCTATTTTTATGCCTAAGTTTTATTTTTAGACATTGATTTTTTTTCCCCAAAGCAGCAGCAGTCTTCTGCCTTGGATTAAACAGAAGTTGCCCAAGTTATGATCAGCACCCTCACAAAAGGGCTCAAATGTTAGTTAAAAAGCATCTTGTCCGGGTGAATTCTGGCTAGATTCCAGATGTAGGGGAGAAAGGCAAAGAGAAGCAGCTTCTGTAATGGAACATGGCAAATTGAAGTCCAGATGCAAAGACCAATCAGACAGAAGAGAAAATTGAGGCCATTCGACAAGCATAAAATAAAGAGAAGAGAACAGCTACCCTGTTCCCATCTCAATAGCTACAAACCAAATTGACTTCAGTCATCTGCACTAATTGTGACAATGATGACATCATCACCATGTTTAGGTAAGATTCTCTAGCTGGCACATCACTAACACTCAAGACTAGTTCGGGCCTCAGAACTCCTGGCCTGGATGTGACCAGAGCCACATTGCAAGTCAATTCTTCTTGGAAAACAAGAATGTGTCACATTACTTGCATCATGCCAGCTCACCTTCTGAGTTCATTCAGGAAAATCAGCTTCCAGGATACTACATTCTCCTCTGTTGTTTTCAGTTCAGCGCCTCTCCACAGCACTCACGACACTGAGCCCATTTGTGACAGAAGTCATCACAAAAGGAAAACCCTTTGTAGCATCCTAGGGATTTCTCCTTAACATCCACTTAAGTTTTTTTTTTTTTAAGATTTATTTTATTGTTTTTGACAGATACAGAGATAGACAGAGAGAGGCAGAGACAGAGAGAAGGGAGAGGGCTCAGAGCAGTCTCCATAGCTGCATGTCACCAATTTTTCTTGTGGTTTTTTTTTTAAAGAAACAGTTGATTTTAATATTTATTTATTTTTTAATTGTTTTTTGACAGAGAGAGAGAGAGATACAGAGACAGAGAGAGAACTGAACTTGGGGAGCTCCCAGTTCAGCACATGGTTCCCCACGGGCCGGGGCTGGGATTCGATCCTCGGTCCCCAGCGCTGCAAAGTGAGCACTTAACCCACTGAGCCATCCTGGCTTCCCCCTGTCACCAGTTTTTAACATGGTTTTGTTCCACACAGGTGGGCGTGGGTCACACAGGGTGAGAACTAGGCCAGGGGCCTCCTGCATGGGAAGCCGGCCCTAGCGAGCACTGAACTGGGGCCACATCCCTGTTCAGCATATGGGTCCGCATAGGCCAGGCCCGGGGCTTGATTCTCAGACCCCAGGGCTACGAAGCAAGCACTTAACCTGCTGAGCCATCCCAGCTTCCCCAGCATCCACTTTGACTTTGATAGGTTTTACTTTGTTCAGATAAAAAAAAAACAACAGAAGAACAATTTTAGAATTATCCTCACTTTACCCCCCAAACAGAAAACAAAAACAAAAACCTCTCATGTTTTACAGTAAAAATCTTCCACTTGAGGATTTATATATTGGATTGAAACTAAAATTCTAGGGGTATTGTATTGGCTCCAGGCTATGTTTGTTGTTGTTGTTCTTGTTTTGTTTTGTTTTGGGGGGTCATTCTTGGTTTCTGCATTTGAAACCAGGTAAAAGTATGTGTTGATACATTTTGGGGGAGGTGCAGCAGTGCAGTTGCATGGCAGTAAGAGTGAAAGAAAGGGGGAAGTGAAACAAGGAAGAAAGGAGAGCAGATGCCAGGTGGATGTGTATGCCTTCCTGGCCACAGCTTTAAAACAGAAACCAGCTGCGGGATGATCCCCAGGCATCCTCTACAGAAGAGCAGCACCTCAGAACAATCATCAGAGGGCAGAGTGAAAGGAATCTGTAGGTTTTCTCCCTTGGTCACAGTTTACCCCATGGGGCATTAACATCCATGCTCTTCCTGGTTGTGTACCTGGTACTCAGGACAGCCATTAAGGAAGCCAGATGTCATGTCTCCCTGTATGGCACTCAGAGTCTGGAAATGCAGGCCAGAAGGAACTCACAGCCTCTGAAGGGCTCCTTGGGTCATGACTGCACTCTGTAGCTGTTGCAGCTCCCACTGTGGTGGGTATAACAGAGCGCGTGCTGAACCTGACCTCCCCAGGGAAGGCACACGCAGGTGCTGGCCTTTGGAAATGAGGCGATGGCCCTGGGGCAGAGGATCTCTTTGTCCAACCAGTTGAGAAGCCAGGAAACAGGTGAGGCCAAGAAAATCTAGGAAGGCTCCTAAATTGGATCCATTCGGAGTAGCTATTTCAAAAATGCTCCACACTTAATATCTAATATTTTGCATATTAGCAGACCATTGATCACCTGCCTGGATGCACTGCAATCACTTTTATCAGTTCAGTTTTCATGCATGCATTGCTCAGCTACTATGACCTGCTCACATAACTGCAACCTTCTTCAAAGGATTGTCCTTAGGTTGTGGAAGCTTTGGTTCTAGGAGTTATGTTCCTTTCCCACTTCTCACCCAGTGGCAGCTTCAAGGAAAGAGACATTCTGTGGTCCACTCCCCCACCCCCAAATTCGGGAACAAGGCTGAGACTTCACCTGAACCCACATTCTCATTTAGCTTCTATCGCTGCCCCATTCTGCTTCCCACACTTCCTTACAGGTTTCTCCTGAAAAATACTCCCTCATGACTTGTCCATAAATCCCCGTCTCTGGTGGGGCTGGTCCTTAGAAGCCGAGTCTGAGACAAAGCACATGCATAGGAGGCACCAGGGGACTGCTGTGTTGCTGAGGCCCATTTTCCAGTTTAAACTCCTATCAAAAAACATTTCTTCCTGACAAAAGGGCAGATTTCATTATTCTCCTCAATAGTGCTCTAGACAACGAAGAATGTAGTTAGACAGAGTGGGCTTTGTTTGTTTGTTTTTAGCAAGAATGCTGCAAAGCCAAAACAACACACAAAAGAAAATACCGGGGATAACAAGGCAGAACGAGGCATTTTATGGAGCACATAAAGGCCGTAAGCAACTGAACAGGACTGCATTAAGCGAAGTGCATTTTGAGCATGTAAAAATGTGAAGCCAGGCCTTCTGGAAACAGCCACCTCTCCCCCTATAGAACACCGATAGAGGCCCACGGAATACCAAATGTCTCTGGGAAGCCAGTCTAGTGTGTCTGTACTGCTGTGCCTCCATCAGTCCAGTGTGATTGTTAAACACTTTAACTAAATGATATGTTAATTGATTAAATGGGAGGATGAGACAAACACGTTTCTCCAATAACTAAGCTGAATAAGATGAATACTTTGGAAAGGACAAATAAAAGCAAATCACAAAGAAGGAGGGATAAACTTCTGCTATGAGATTAGGTGTGGGAGATCCAATAGTAACAGGCTGAAAGCCAATTGTAAAGGTCTGGAAGGAGGTGGACTTGTTAGAATCTGAATGCAAAGTTCTCTGGGTGCTTTCAAGAAACAAAATCTGGAAATACTGGATAGGCTATTATTGATTTTGTCTGTGTAGGAGAAATAATTCAGAAGATCAAATAGCAGGCCCTATACTCAGGCATTGATGCCTTCCACTAAAAAAAAAACCCTAGAGAATAGATAGGCATTTTATATGTATATGTTTTGATGTAAGGATTTTGACTAAAGTCATGAAAGCTCTAAAATGATATGATGACTCTTCACCACAGATAATGGGAATAGTTTCTACAACACAGAGGAGGAAGAACAATATGTGGAGGCCAAAGAATCTGGCTCAACTGCAGTGGAAGGTTTCCTTCCTCATGTTGGTCTAGGTTTATCACCTAATACTGACATCAGAATCCTGTGCTATGATGGTCACGGTTGTTACATTTAAATACCCTATTGTATGGTAAATGATATAGCCAGGATTCCTCATTCCCCAGTATTGAAATTAACCATTCTGATTCAATCCCTTTGCCCTTCTTTCAAATCCAGCAGTAAAGAACTCTTTGTATCTACATATCAAGGTGGTTGAGTGACCTATGATGCAAGAACATCAGAATCAAGGATTTGGTGTGAAGAATAGGCAAAACCCAGTCTTGACAAGATATTCCTAGCAGCATAATGCTCAGCCTTAGAGCTTTTATTAAGTGATGCTTTATAACAGATTGCTTCCTAGCAAGTGCTTGTGCCTATGTACACCTGAATTAGTGCCTTTAGTTCTTAGAATTTAAAGCTATAGCTAATCTGGCTGGCTAGTACACAAGAAAAAATCAAACAAACAAAAAAACAAACTGCGGGTCAGTTCTGTGTACACAGCTCAATGGGGCATTTCGAAGTACTACACTTAGCAGGCTGGCTTTGTAGCAGTGAGTTTTCTGTACAGCCCAGAGTCTGTCCTGCCAAATAACCTGTTTGTGAAGCACCATTGCTTCTGCCCTATCTCCTACTCTCATTTCTAAATTAGAGTCAGGAAATGTTTAAGTTCTGAGAAATGAGAAAATGAAATGCCTCTAATCTATCCTAGCCTCCTAATAAATAGGTCTAGATCTTTCTTTGTATGGCACCCCACTCTGTCATCTAGCAAGCTCACCATCTTTTATGCTATTAAAAACATGCAATTTAAATATCTTGTAGGGGTCAAACTGTACAGGGATGAGTCAGATAGTCCCTAATCTCAAAAACCTAAGTCTGGTACCAAATGATAGGTGGTTTATATAATCAAACAAGTCATAATATGGAGATACAGGCAGATATAGGGACTCCTACGAGGTGCTATTAAAGGATAGAGGACAAATACTCCAGAATAGTGGAGGCAGAATGTGAAGGGAAGCTTCTTGAAGCCTCAGTTTTGAAAGACCAAGAGAAACTGGCCTATAAGAAAGAATACAGGAATGTGGAGGAGAGAATATTCTAGACAGACAATAGAAGAAAGTTATACAACTGCAAAAGAGAAATACCAAGCAGGCCACATGGGAAAGAAAATGCTGAACAGATATGCAAGGGCTTGATCAGTGGTTCCCAAACTTTTCCCACTATGGTACTCCCTTAAAACCGATTGCTAGAACCTGTACCCCTTGTTTGTAAAACAGCTGTTTTTAAATACTGATACTTATGTTCAGTGACTATCTTAATGTAAAATAATGGAAATGAAGTAGTAAGTTAAGAAAAAAAAATATTACACTAAAAGTACAAACCACAGATTTAATTTTACAATATTCATAACATGGTTAAATACTGTTACTGATGATTTTTCGCATACCCCTGAATGGCCCAGCATGCACCCCCGTGGGTACACGTACCACTGCTTGGGAACCAATGGGCTCGATCATGACCTTTTTTGCAAGCCACACTAAGGAAATAGGAAACTATCGACGAAGTCAGATTTGTGTTTTAGAAATATCACACCAGTGGGATTATACCAGATGAATAAGAGGAACTAACCTGTAACCATCAACTAAGTAAATGTGACAGAAAACCGTTTAAAAGCAAACTATAGTGTGAAATAGAGAAAATGTGAAAGGACACTGTGACAGACCAGGTGCCATTTTCCTCTTTCCTCATTACCGGAACCCCTTATCTGCCCAGCCCTGTGCAGGATGTGACCACCTCTAGTTTAAAGGAGAACAGAGACAGGGCCCGGGAAAGGGAAATGAGATGACCATGTTTTGGCTTAGTGTAGGTGTGGGCATCCTCTACATCTGACAAAGAAGGAACTGGGATATGACCACTGTGAAGAGCTGGGTTTAGGCAGGGGTGAAAGCCAGTCAGAACTCCCCAACTTTCTTAGAAATTGAAAGTCCAGCAACTATGTTTACACAACTCTAGTACTGAGCGCCAATATTGTGTGTATATATACACCTTTTCCTTCTTCTAACTCTGAACCCAAGGGCAGTAGGAACATGTGGCCAGCCTCTTATATTGCTGTATATCCTAAATGAATTACAGGCTTACCTCGTTTTATTGTGCTTCACTTTATTGCATTTCACAGATGTTAGTGGTGTGTGTGTGTGTGTTCACAAATTGAAGGCAAGACTCCCCACCAGCAAAAGATTATGACTCACTTAGTCTTGATACTTGCTTTATTGTGGTGGTCTGGAACTAAATTCACAATATCTCCAAGTATTCCTGTATTGAAATCACACTGAAAAAAAAAAAATCTTAAACACATTTTGAGACTATTTTGGACAATGGGACATAAACAGAGGTTGGTTGGGAGAATTTCTATGGAAACTTTTGTGTCACAAGAGAGACAGAAGCAAGAGAAAAATGTGATGGCAAATCCTTTTCCTCTACTTCCTGAGCATTGAGTTGATGCCTGGAGCTGTAGCAGCTATTTTATAGGTATGAGTAAATAAACATGAGGATTAAGAAATCCACATAACAAGGATGATAGAGCAGAAAGATAGAAAGATGGAAAGAATCTGGGTTTGTAATGATATTTCTGATTCTTGATATCTGCCAGTTTTGGATCCTCTACCTTTGGACTTCCTGTGATTAGGTAATACATTAAAACTGCTATGAATTGGACTTTCAAATGTTGTCAAACATTCCAAAGTGACACAAAATAAAAGTATTTTACCTGATAAATAGCTACTGACAAAGGAAGTAGGTTCCATTTTGTCTACATAAATAAATCAATGAAAAAATAATCTCTCCTCCCACCACAAAATATTGAAAGACATTATGTCATTTTTTAACAGAGTAAATTAGAGACATGCATTTGCTTGCTAATGGTACAAAAACCACTTTTAATCTTGAAGCTAAAACAAACATTAGTTATGAGCCATTGGAAGTTTGTAGTAAGTTAATGTGCCTTATGTATTTTAGAAGAGACTTCTAACAACAAAACCACATTAACTTAAAATTTTCTATTTCTTTTCAATGTCAACATTAAAAGAAAAACACAAATTCTTAGCTGAAGCATTATCTTGCAAACGTGAAAGTTTTCCATTATACGACTAGAAAAAAGCTACTTTACTCTCCAGAGCCCCTGTTCCTCCTTATTTCTTTCAAGAAAAAAGAGAAAGAAATACCTGCTTTCAAAGGGCCTTTAAAAATAAGGCTATAAAATAGCAAAGTAACTTCAAAGTATACAACTAGGACTTGAGTATTTGTAGAAAGAATAAATCTGACATGTCATGGCATAATTATGTGTACTTCAATGCTATAAATTTAGTGTTCAATTTATAAAGTCAGGACTAAAGAAGGCATAATATAAAAACTTCAAGTTGGTCCATAGACCTTTCAAATGCAGATACCTGAGTTTGGCTCATTTGGATGCGTGAGTACATCAGTCTACTCACAGACCAATCTGCCCAGAGGCACCTGTTAAGTCAGCCTCTGCTCAGTTCTATTTGTTTCTGTAGCTAGACATTATCCTAGGGTGTTTTCTGGGTTCAGTAAACACACTGGTAAATTCAGGCAGATGGAGACACTAAACCAGTGCTGATAGGAGGATTTTTTTCAAAAGTGAGGTATCTTTGCCCATGCCTTCATCTGTTCAGGGAGTGAAATCCAGGGCAGCATGATTCACAGTGGAATGAGGATTCTGCTTCTTGTATTGACTTCTAATCCTTATTCTCCAAAGATTAGCTACGACATTCTTTGAGAAATATGAATGATATCATCTACTCTCTACTCTATCAAACCCATCTTCTGGTAATTCCTCCCTGTCTCAATTCTGTCTCCTCTAATCTTTTCCTGGACTCTAGCTTTTCTTCCAACCCTCACCCCAGCCCCATCTCTCTCTTCCCTACCTATAAACACATGGATAACATTACTTGATCCTGTTGTTCTAGCTACTTATGGCCCTGATACCCAACTACCTTTATTTTTTACAGTGCATCTGGGACCATATCTATTGCCACTGCTTTTTAGTACATATTGACTAAAGTCCTGTGAACCACACAGTTCCCTCTATTAATATTGAAGTCACTTTGAAAGGCCCTTGTGACACAAGTGATAAACCCAAAGACATTCTTAAAACACAGGAGATATACAGCTGCTCCTTCCTTGCCACAAAATGTGGAGTGTTAATTTTTGTAGGGAGTGTGAGGGGAGATATTGGCAGAGTAGAAGAGTAGATTATGTAAGTAAAGATGAATTAAAAAAAAAACAAGAAACAGTATGAACAATATTTATAAGAGGTCTTATTTGCTGAAAATAAAAATCTGTAGTGTTCTCTCCTGCATTTTATTACCCCTTTTGATAGTATTGGCAGATAACTTTGCAGTGCTACTAAGCATATAGTAATGTTATATACACTGTAAATTTAAATACAATCTTGTGAAATATAATTTCCATTTCATTGAGGCTTAGAAAGAAAGGGTATGGAACTTGCTCAAGGTCACAGGTGACAAATGGCAAAGTCAAAACTTTAAACTATTCAGGTTCATGACTTCGAGGCCTACTATGAACCACTCTACTATGAAATCTCACAAGTGACATCAGTGATTTGCCACTCCAAGTTATTCTTCTCAGAACCAAGTAGCAAGAAGCAAATTGGTCCTTCCAGTATAGATGTAGCCTTCTTGTGAATCTTGACCTTCTCATGAGTTTTGGCCTTGGTTCTACTAAGTTATTTTCTCTCAGGAAGTAGTAGTTAATGATAATTGTAAAACCATGTATGATTTACAACTATAAACTACTAATAGACTTTATCACATCAGGAAAGCAGTGCAATAATTCCTATGGATTCTCTCTGCCTACTTAGCTCAGCTCTCCAAACAGGGTAAACATGCATTCTGTTATTACTAGCCCCTTTCACTTTCAAAAGTGTCCTAGTTTAGATTATAAATTATATGATCATCCTACCTATGTACTATTGCCACCTTAGTCTTTCAAACATAAATTTCAACAAGTAATCAATCTGCTCAAAAATTGAGAGCTCCTGCTAGATGTGTAGGGGACATCTCTACCCGCCCAGCAACCTTGCCTTCGGGGAAACATCCTTCTCCATTTCATTCATTCTAGGGGGACTATTAATCATTATTGGTCACAAATCCTGCCATACCATTGTAACCAAGGATAGGCTAATAATGCAGGTATGGTGAATCATGGCAACCCACCCAAAGAATGAGCAAGTGATCCAAGAAGGCCAAAAGCACTACTGAACATTAAATGAGATCTTTTTCTGCTATGTTGGTAGGATGGGAGAATGTATTTGGAACTCCTGCCAGCAATAATTCCTGCCACATGAAGAGAACTATTCAACAGAAATCAATCAACAGTGAGGAATACACAGAGAGGTTGAAGGTAAGGGTGTGAGAGCAAGCAGGTGAGTGTACCACAGCAGACATAAGTGTCCCCAGTAAGCATGTCCTCATGGCGTTGGATCCCATACTTCTTAATTCTATAATCTACTTCAGTATCTTTCCCTTCTATGTATCCCAAACAAAATCTTGTTATTGCTTAAGGTAATTTGAATTTGGTTACTATAATTTGCATATAAGTGTAGTGATACCTAATCTCCCCCAAAATTTACCTTCAATAATATTTAAAGATATAAAAAAAAATCTAACTAAGGCCCCATTTACAACCTAGCATGATGACAAAGATCTACACAGACAGACACATAGACAGACACATAGCTAGATATCTACATACATATATACATTTAATATTCAGTTATGGGAGTGATAGTGACATAGTGAGGGTATGCACTGATACACAATTTTCTGAAAAGCAATTTGCAATATTTATCAAAATTCTTTTACAACAGCAAAATCTTTTGTATCATTTAAGGTGAGTTCAATGACAAACAACAGATTTAAAACTTAAGCAAGAAAAAAATTTATTAGAAGGACACTGGGGAACTTCAGATCTGAAGGAAGAACAACCAAGCTACAAAAAGGGCAGAGGCTCAGATAATTTCAGGAAAGTCAACAGCAGGAGTTTTGGAGACTACCTGGGTTCTGTTTTGCAGTGACTCAGTTTAATCAATTTTTACCTGAGTAAGTCACTGTTCTACTTCTAAATTAAAGAGAACAAACATTGGTTATGCACTTCTACTCTTGGGAAAGTCAGCCATGGCAAGGAAGAAAGAGTGGGCAACTGGATATAAGCTACATAGTCAGCTCATTGGTATATTTCTATACACATGCCTTTGGCTGCCCAACACACATGTTCCCATGTAGTCCCAGATGCTGCCATGTACCACCACCCAAATACTCTATGAATAAATGGCAAGCTCACTTACTTCACGATGGGAAGTTGTCTGAAGTTCCACACACAAAGCTGCTGCAACTGAGTAATAATAGATTTCACAAAGCCATTGCTCACAAAGATCAATGGTTCTCAGATCCCTGCAAGAAATGAAGAGTAAATTTTTGTTTCTAATCTTTTATGAGAAAAAGATTGGGGAAAAGCAATTAAAATTAATATCTAAAAAATAAAACTAAAAGAACATAAAAAGCAAGCCTCAGTTTTTTATTACATACAATAGGGATAGAGATTTTGATACCAATTGGACAGAGTATTTTAAATACTCTCTATACTTCTTGCATAATGAACCAATAATAAATAACTCACAGATTGGCATCAGCCCACAGACCCCCCTATTTTGAGTAGTTGTTTTTGATGAGATCCATGCCCCCTCAAATTCTGCTTCAATCTATGGTCCAAATGGACTACTTAACCACCAACACCCTGCACATACAAAATGGATACAAAAGAAGACAAGATATTTTGTTCTACGTTATGTCTCAGCAAGCAAGGAAACAGGTCTTTCTGCTTTCAGAATCTGAAAAGACTTTCTTTAAAATTCAGGAGTTTTTACTGCAACTCTCTTAGGAACTGCCACAGGCATTATTCAGTATCTAGATCTGCCACAGTCACTGCATTAATTTGCTTAAATGAGGTGAGAACATATGGATAGCAATTGCAATGAAAATCAGCACAGGATTAAATAATAATATGTTGGGCAGCTTTTCTAGCCAGAGCTCCATCTTTTCCATGCCTCAAGCTCCCAACAGTCCAGCGTGGGTTCCAGCTTCCATGAGATGACCTTATCCCTGTGACCCCCTCCCATAGCACTAATTCCTTTCAACAGAGAAGTGACTTCCTACTGTTTCCTGAGTTCCTCAAGATCTTCTATTTGATCTTCCTACTTCTCTAACACCTGGTTTCCTGCATTAAACTCTCTCGGTTGCAAATACTTTAAGTGGGTGCTATTCTCCCAGAAAGACTAGCTGTGGGTCAACTAAGTTTACTTACACTAGTCCTTGTGGGACTATAATTAACACATTTTTCTCTGAGTATGTAATAGGAATGTTTATCCTTTGAAACTTTTGGAATCCCCAAATTAACTCTTTCACATCTTTCGTAAAGGCTGATTACAGTAGGAGAGCCAAATGGTAGCTATTTGCTTAGTGACCCATACCTTCAAAATACTTGATCTAAAGCAATACCACATTCTAGGACATATTCAAAGGCTTAAAAGATGTACATGTGGATATTCAAACCTTATTCCTATTCACTTTATTCATTTCAAACATTGATGACAATTGAAGAAAAGTTTTCATTTTTTATATAAAAAATGTAAAAAAACAACCACCAGACAAAAAAATAGACTTTAAAGGCTGGCTCATCAATATAGTTCCTAAAGATTTCATGTTTAATTTGAGCCAAAGATTTCTGCTTGTCTGACATTTCCTGAGCCCTGATTACTGCACTGCCTTTAGATCTCTGACCACACCCATTTGCAATCTGCAATCACTCGCCTTCGGCATGATTCCTAACTGCTGAGTTTAGGGATCCCGTTTTCATTGCATCTCTCTTCTCTGCAGTCCTGGCTCACAAAAACAGTTAGCAACATGCATTTCTAAAGGATTCCGCAGCCTGGCTCAGCAATCTGCTTCTTGTGGGAAAGAGGATTCTTCTGAGTTCCAGGAGCAGAACAGAATAGGAGGGAGATATGCCATACACATACGTATTTATCCAAATTTATGTTTTTAGTTTTGCAGACTTTTTTAAAATTAAATTTATTGAGGTTACATGGATGAGTAAAATTATATAGGTTTCAGGTGTACAATTCTATAATACATCATCTATGTGTTGCATTGTGTGTTCACCACTCCTCCCTCCTCTACCACCTCCTTCCCCCTTTACACTCTGGTAACCATTAAACTGTTATTTGTGACCATGAGTTTTTGTTTCTTTGTCCTTGTTCCTTGGTGCTTTCAGTTTTATATCCCACATATGAGTGAAGTCATATGGTTTTGATTTTTTTTTTTCCTGTCTGACTTATTTTGCTTAGGATGAGTTTCAAGATTGATCCATGTTGTCACAAATGGCAGTATGCCATCTTTCCTTATGGCCGAGTAATATTGCATTGTGTAAATGCACTACATCTTTATCGAGTTATCTATCAAAGGCAATCTTCATTGTTACCATGTCTTGGTTACTGTTATTCCGTGAAAAATGCTACAATTAACATTGGGGTACATGTATCTTTGAGGACAAATGTTTTCAGATTTTTGGGGGCAGATACCCAGAGGAAATATTACTGTCATATGGTAATTTTATTTATTTTATTATTATTATTATTAAATTTACTCAGGTGACATTGGTTGGTAAAACTTACATAAGTTTCGGGTATAGAATTCTATATTACATTGTCTATGCATTGCCTTATGTGTTCACCACCCAGAGTCAGTTCTCTTTTCATCAACGTATATTTGATGCCCCCTCCCTACTGCCCCCTACCCCCTGCTCTCCCACTCACCTTTTCCTTTACCCTCACGTAACCACTAAACTATTGAATGTGTCCGTGAGTTTTTGTTTCTTTGTTATTTTCAGTTTTATATTCCACCTATAAGTGAGGTTATATGCTTCTTGATTCTTTCAGTCTGACTTATTTCACTTAATAAGATGGTTTCAAGGTTCATCCATGTAGTCACTAATGGCTGTATTTCATCTTTTCTTATCGCTGAGTAGTATTCCATGGTGTAAATGTACCACAACTTCTTTATCCACTCATCTATCAGGGACATTTTGGTTGTTTCCTTGACTTGGCCATCATGAACAGTGCTGTGATGAACAATGGCATACATATATCTTTGCAAATTAAGGTTTTCAAGCATTTTTGGTAGATATCCAAAAGAGGAATTGCTGGGTCATATGGAAATTCCAGTCCTGATTTTTTGAGGAATCTCTATACTGCCTTCCATTGTGGTTGTACCAGTTTACATTCCCACCAGCAGGGTATAGAATTAGGTAACTCTATTTTTAATTCTTTGTGGATCCTCCATACTGTTTTTCATAGTGGTTGTACCAATTTACATTCCCATCAGCAGTTTTTGAGGGTTCCTTTTTTCCCCACAGCCTCTCCAACATTTATTATTTGTTTTATTGATTATAGCCATTCTAACAGGTATGAAGTGATATCTCATGGCACTTTTGATTTGCATTTTCCTAACAGCTAGTGAAGTTGAGCACTTTTTTATTTATCTGTTGGCTATTTCTGTGTCTTCTTGGGAAGTGTCTGTTCAGGTCTTCTGCCCATTTTTAAATTGGATTATTTGTTTTTCTGTTGTTGAGTTGTATAAGTTCTTTATATATTTTGGATATTAGCCCCTTATCAGAGGCACTGTTTGCAAATATCTTTTCCCATTCGGTTGGCTGCCACTTTATTTTATTGATAGTGTCTTTCGCTGTGCAAAAGCTATTTAGTTTGCTATATCCCCATTCATTTTGTTTTGCTTTTACCTCCCTTGCTTTTGAAATCAAATTCATAAATCCCTCCCTAAACCCACAGCCCATAAGTTTAGTACTGATTTTTTTTCTATGCAATTTGTTTCAACTCTTATGTGTAGATTTTTGATCCATTTTGAGTTAATGTTGGTATATGGTAATAGATTGCAGTCCAGATTCATTCTTTTGCATGTGGTTTTCCCCAGCACCATTTACTGAAGAGGCTTCCTTTTCCCCCTTGTAGGTTTTCAGCACCTTTGTCAAAAATTATCTGTCCATACATACGTGGGTTTATTTCAGGGTTTTCAATTCTATTCCTTTGGTCTGTGTGTCTGTTTTTCTGCCAATACCGTGTTGTTTTGATTGTTACTTTGTAGTATAAATTGAAGGTGGGGACTGTGATGTCCCCAGCCTTGTTTTTTTTATAGGATGGTTTTGGCTATTTGGGGTCTTTTGTGATTTCATACAAATCTGATATATTTTTTTAATCTATTTCTGGAAAAATTATCTTTGGGATTTTGATGGGAATTGCATTAAATCTCTATATAGCTTTAGGTAATTTGGCCATTTTAACTATGTTGATTCTTCCAATTCATGAACACAGAATATCCTTCCATTTCTTTGTGTCTTCAATTTTTTCTTAATAGTGTCTTAGAGTTTTCAGTGTATAAGTTCTTCACATCATCTGTTAAGTTTATTCCTAGGTATTTTATTCTTTTTTTTGTGAATGCAAAAGATTTTTTTTTTCCCATGAATTTCATTGTTAGTATATAAAAATGCAGATTTTTGTACATTGATTTTTGTACATTGTATCCTGCAACTTTTCTGTATTTATTTATTGTTTCTAATAGGTTTTTGGGCAATCTGTAGGATTTTCTATATGAAGAGTCATGTCATATCAAAAAAAATGACAATTTAACTTTTTCCAAAATTGGATTCCCTTTATTTCTTGCTCTTGCCTGATTGTTCTGGCTAGAACTTCTAGTACTATGTTGAAGAGCAGTGGTGACAGGAGACGTCCTGTCTTGTTCCTGATTTTAAAAGCAAATGTTTCAGTTTTTTACATTCAGTATGATATTAGCTGAGGTCTATACGGCCTTTATTATATTGAGGTACCTTCCTTTATACTCATTTTATTAAGTGTTTTAATCATAAATGGATGTTTGTATCTTGTCTTATGCTTTTCTGCATCAACTGATATAATCATATGTTCTTTTTTTTTTCTCTTTTTTTAAATGTCTTCTTTTATTTGGTGTATACCATTGATCAATTTGCATATGTTGAACCATCCTTGTGCCCCTGGGATGAATTCCATTTGATCATAATGTATAATCTTTTTAATGCATTATTGCAGGGGTGTCAAACTGGTGGCCCACGGGCCTCATGCAGCCCCCAAGGTAAATTTTTGTGGCCCACGATGTTCTGAAATAAAACAAAAATAGAAAAAATTGTTATGAAGAAAATAGCGCTTAGGGGAGATTGAGGCAATACACTCCACACAATTCCCTCGTTAACCCTTTAACTACTGAAGATGAGTATACATGTGGCCCAGTGCCTTTCCTGGGGGCCTGTGGGCATGTATAAACGCGCTGACTCAGTTCCGGTGACGTTTGTAAATGTGATGTGGCCCGCATGAATCTTGACTGTTGCACCAAATGGCCTGTGTTTTAATTGAGTTTGACACCCCTGCATTATTGTATTTTATATGCTAGTATTTTGTTAAGGATTTTTGTATCAGTGTTCATCAGAGATACTGGTCTATCATTTTCTTTTTTGTGTGTTATCCTTACCAGGCTTTGGTATCAGGGTAAAGTTGGCTTTGTAAAATGAGTTGGGAAGTATAGCCTCTTCAATTTTTGGAAGAGTCTGAGGATAGGTGTTAGTTTCTCTTTGAAGACCTGGTAAAACTCGTTAGTGAGATTATCTGGTTCTAGACTTTTGCTTTGGGGAAGTTTTGGATGATTGTTTCAATTTCCTTACTGTTGACCAGTGTATTAAGATTTCCTAGTTCTTGATTCAGTGTAGGTAGGCTATATGTTTCTAGACACTTGTTCATATTTTCTAGGTTATTGAATTTGGTGGCATACAGTCCTTCATAGTATTCTTGTATGATCCTTTGTATTTTTGTGATATCAATCATAATCTCTCCTGTTTAATTTTTTATTTTGGTTATTTGTGTCTTTTCTCTTTTTACCTTAGTGAGGCTAGCCAGGAGTTTGCCAATTTTATTAAGTTTTTGAAGAACCAGCTCTTTGCTACATTCATTTTTTTATTATTTTTTGTTCTCTATTTTATTTAGAGTGCTCTAGTATTTATTAGTTCCTTCTTTCTGCTTTCTTTGGGTTTTATTTGTTCTTTTTCCAGTTCTTGAAGATGTACTGTTAGGTTGTTTGGGGGAAGTATTTGTGTTTCTTGAGATAAGCCTGTAATGATACATATTTTCCAACTAATAATAATTTCACTACATCCCAATAATTTTGATAAAATGTTTTCAATTTCATGTTTCTATTAATATGTATTTTTAATCTGTTATTTCTTTGACCCAGTCATGTTTTAATAACATGTTGTTTAATCTCCATGTATATGTGTTTTTTCCTGCTCTTCTTTTGTAATTGATCTCCAATTTCAAAGTTTTGTGGTCAGAGAACACACTTGGTATGATTTCAATGTTTTTAAATGTGCTGAGGCTAGTTTTGGGTCTCAGCATATGGTCTATCCTTGAGAATGTTCCATGTGTACTAAAAAAGGATATATAGTTTTGTGTTGTAGGATTAAGTGTCCTATAAATGTCAATTAATTATGTCCAATTGCTATAATGTATCATTTAAAGCTGATATTTTCTTATTGATTTTGTTTGGGTGATCTATCCATGGCTGTTAAGGGGGTGTTTAGGTCCCCTACTATAATTGTGTTTTTGTCAGTTTCTCCTATTAGATCTGTTAGTTGTTTTGTAAATTTTGGTGCTTCCTGGTTGAGGAATATATATATATTAATAAGTATCATGCCTCCTTGTTGCATTGTCTCCCTTATCATTATAAAATGTCCGTTTTTTTATCTCTTCCCTTTTTTGTCCTAAATTCTGTTTCATCAGACATAATTACAGCTATACTTGCTTTTCTCTAGATGCTATTTGCTTGGAGCATTGTTTTCAACTCTCTCACTTTGAGTTTGTGTTTGTACTTGTAGTTGAAGTGTGTCTCTTGGAGGCAGCAGATAGTGGGGTTTTGTTTTCTGATCCAATCTGCTAGTCTGCCATTTTATTAATTAATTTAATCTACTTACATTTAGGGTAATGACTGATACTCATATAAGAGTAGGCTGATCAGACAGTTTTACAAAAACCAACCTGGCTGTCTCATTTCAAATGGTGTATATGGTCAGCCCACTGACACCTTGAATTTAGACCAGTGAGACTAGGCTGACTATATATCCTGTTTGTACCATAGCTTTCTGTCCCATTTAAAATGGTACATCTGCTCAGCTTCTGTATGAGGATTTCCTATTGCCATCTTATCTTTTGTTTTTTGGTAGCTTGGTGTCTCCATTGTTTCTTTACATTTTTGTTTCTGTCTGTTATTTTAGTTTGGTGGTGTTCTATGCTTTTTTCCTGTTTTCTCTTTTTTGTGTGTGTTATGTGTCTTAGGTCTGTGTTTGTTTGTTTGTTTTTTGTTTGTTTTGTTTTTGTTTTTAAAGTGGTTACAATTAATTTTATGTAAAATAAAGTTTCATATAAACTATAGTTCTTCTTCTTAAAGGTGCTTCTTATCTTCATTTCCCTTTGTAAATTCAGATCTTTAGTTCCTCCCCTTTTATGTTTTTGTTGTCACAAATTATCCCTACTAATTTTGACTTCTTTTTCCATATCAAATAGTCTTCTTTAGTATTTTCTGTAACACAGGCCTTGTGCTTGAGAATTCCCTCAGCTTTGGTATATTTGGAAAGGTCTTTATCCCTCTTTATTTTTTGAAGAATAAGTTTGCTGGACAAATTACTCTTGCCTGGTAATTTCTCTCTTTCAATAAAGTTTGAATATTTGATTCCACTTCTCCCTGGTTTATAGGGTTATCTGTTGAAAAGTCTGATGATAATCTAATGAGCTTTCCTTTATAGCAAGCTTATCCAACCTAAGGCCCAGACAGCTTTGAATGTAGCCCAACAGAAATTTGTAAACTTTTTTAAAACATTGAGATTTTTTGCATTTTTTTTTTTAAGCTCATGAGCTATCATTAGTATTAGTGTATTTTATGTGTGTCCCAAGACAACTCTTCTTTTTCCAATGGCCCAAGGAAGCCAAAAGTTTGGATGGTGACCTGATATATAGGTTACCATCTTTTTTTCTCCTGGCTGCCTTTATTTTCTTTCTTTGTTGTTGACCTTCGACAGCTTTAATGTAATGTGTTTTAGGGAAGGCCTATTTGGGTGTAGGTACTTAGGTACTCTATTTGCTACTTGGATTTGAAGATTCAGTCCTTTCCATAAATTTTGAAAGTTCTCATTGACTATTTAAATAAATGCTCTGTAACCTTCTGACTTTCTTCCTGGTAAACCCATTATACTTATGTTATTTTTTCTGATGGAACCACATAGTTCTCGTAGTGTTTTGATTTTTTTTAACTCTTATTTAAGTCTCTCTGTTCTTCCATTTGTGTCATTTCCATATTTCTGTCTTCAATATCACTAATTCTTTCCTCCATATGGTCAGCACTGCTCCCTAAGTTAGCTATTTCATTCTGTATCTCTTTTTAGTTCTTCATCTCCAGAATTTCAATTTGTTTTTTCTTTAAATTTTCAATTTCTTTGTTAAACTGTTCATTTTGTTCAGATTTCCTTTCTGAGTTCATGAAACTGCCTGTCTGAGTTTTCTTGTGTCTTGTTGAGTTTTTCAAAACTGCAATCTTAAATTCTGTCATATAAATCACAAATTTTCAGGTCTTTAAGTTCTTTTTCTGGAAATTTTTCATTTTCTTCTTGAGCAGCTTTGTTCCCTTGGATATTCATATCTGTCAGTATATTTCTCCTCCTGGGCACCTATAAGAGTGGACAGTGCCACAAGTAGATATGAAGAGGTCTTCTTTTTGTTTCCCAATAGGTGTTGCTAGAGCATTTTATTTTCTTCCTTGGGCTGCAGTGGTTCGTTTTCACTTGGTTTTTCAGTCTTCTCTTGATGGGAGATTTCCTGGGAGGTAGGCTTCTCTTATTTGACTCAGTCACCTTGTTCTCAGTGCACCACATCCCTAGAAGGATGTGGTGGGCAATGGGGCTCTATACCTCTGAAACCCTAGTGCTGGCCATGGGCAGAAGTTGAATGTCTGTGTGTCTCAGCTGGTCTGGACACCCCTGCCAGTTTCAGCTGGAAAGGGTGGGGGTGGGGTTTGTTGGGTGAGGTGTGGGTTTGTTTCTGGCACCAGATAATGGCAATTTCCAGACTGCATCTGACTAGCCTCTATTCCCCCTTCCCTGTAAACACGGGGCAGAGGTGGGGGAGGTGGCCAGGCTCCATGTCTGGTTTTTGGGGTTTTTTCTGGCAGTAAGAGCAATGTGGGCTTACTACACCTTCTGTATGCCCTTAGGTCTCTGCCCTAGGTGCTGAGTTCAGCCATGTTATGTGCTGGTCCCTCAGTCAGGAATGTATAAGGCCAGAGGAGGTGCATGCTCCTCTGTCTCAGTTCTGTCCTCTCTCAGGACTGCACTAAGTTCCAGGCCAGCATTTCACACCCACCATGTCCCAGTTTTTCTTTCCCTCAGGATCCCGCTGGGTTCCAGGCCCACTTTCCTTGGCCCCTGTCTGATTCCTTGTCTCTCCTGGGCTCTGAACTGCCTCCTGTGGCCCCATCTTCACACTTCCTTATTCCCTCCTTTCCAGCTCACCCCCTCCTTTTTCCCACTTTTAAGTGTTTCCTCATGATGAGTGGATCTCTTAGCAAGGTTGTATGTTGCTTCGGTATTCCTTTGTTGAATTATAGGTGTTCAATTTGTTGTAATTTTTCAGGAGAGATTTCAAGAATCTCCTCTCATGCCAACTTGATAACATTTCTCTTGCAGACTTTGAGAGAAAAGCCCTAGAATGATAAAGGGGAGGCATAAGATAGCATTCAGCAATGGTCTGCACTCATCATGCCCTCAAACTTGAAATTAAAACTGGCTGCCTAGGCTAGCTCACTAAATAAATACTACTTAGTCAGTATACTCATGATTTCAGCAGATCGGAAATTCTGAAATTTCCTTTGCAATTGTTTTCTTCACTGTCCCCTCTAAGGCACATATGTATGTGATAAATTTATATTAATTTTTGTTACTGAGATCACTAATGAAAAATAAAAATATTGGATTTGGTCACATACAGTTGCCAGATAAAATATAGGACATCTTAACTTTTAACAGAGATATTTTAGTATATGTATGTATACTTATACTAAAAACAATAATTTGTTATCTGAAATTAAATTTCATTGGGAGTCTTGTGTGTGTGTTTTGTTTTGTTTTTTAAGATTTATTTTTATTGGTTTTTGACAGAGAGAGAGACAGAGACAGAGAGAAGGGGGAGGGCCCAGAGCCAACAGTCTCCACAGTTGACAGGATTAGTTTTCCATATAGTTTCACTCCATAGGTAGGCACGGGCCTGCGCAGGTCAGGAACCAGGCTGGGGGCCTCCACAGGTTGGCACGGGCTTGCGCAGGTCAGGAACCAGGCTGGGGGCCTCCCACATAGGCCCTGGCAAGAACGATCTGGGGGCACACCCCAGTTCTGCGTATGGGTCCACCTGGGCCGGGGCCGGGATTCAATCCTCGGGCTCCGGGGCTACAAAGCAAGCACTTAACCCGCTGAGCCATCCCAGCTTCCCCCAAGTCTTGGGTTTTTATTTGCTATCTCTAGCAATTCTATAGGTGGGAACAGTGACATTAAATTTTTTTTCATATAAACAAGCCCTAGCTGCTTTTGGCAAGAGAGTATAAAGTAGTTAAGAACCGAGGCTGCAGACTGAGATTGCCTATGTTTGAAACATATCACCTCTACTTAATGAATGTGGGGCCAGGGGGGCTCATCAGCCTGCATTCTTCTCATTTGGCAATCCAGACCCCCAGGGCTTCCCCCTCAGTTAATGCCCAATCGTCTGAGGGTGAGGGGTTGATGATATCTGGCTGCCACTTACCACAAGCTTTTAGATTTGTCCCAGAACATAGGAGGGAGCCTGGCCGCCTTTCACCCCAGTAAGATCCAATGGCTAATTCCAAATACTGCCTTTCTCTTGGTATCTCTTACATGTAATCACCGTCAGTATCAGTTAATGGTTTCTTTCTTTCTTTTTTTTGTAGCAACAAAAAGGGAACCCAGGATAATAAGAAAAACATAGATTTGGGGGGGAAGGAATCTAAGATTGTTCACATGACTCAAGCCATGGCTGCATGAACCAGCTTCGGAAAGGACAGGAGTAGGAGCAAGGCCATGTCAGAAACCAGCTGCAGAAGCACGAGGTCACTACTTAAGAAGACTCCATCTTCTCCGTCGCTGTTAGGTTTCCACGTCTCTTTTGGGGGGTGGGGGGTGGGGGTGGTGAGTAGCAACTTGAGTCCAGGTGCTCTATTCCTGGAGCAGAATGATTAGTGGAAAAGGACTAGGAACAATGGCACAGCCAGAAGCTCTGAGGAAATCCATGTGGGCTGGGCACACACCCCAGATGGAATCTATTGTAAGCTTTGCTCCAGAAACCCTGTTAGAAGTCTATTGTAAGAAAATAATCAGAGATTCAATAGGTGCATAGACAGAGCTGTTTGTTACAGTGAGGAATTGGAAGCAATTCGAATGTCCTACAATAGGGGGAAGATTAAAATAACAATATTAGAGAATAAAATGTGGTATGTAATTATAATTATTTATGAGGTGACTTTAAATGTTGAATTGATATCTAATGTTATGGGAAGGTCTCATATGAAATTTAAATGCATGTTAGCATCCTACAATGATTCCTTTTTGCAAAGCACTGGCAGGAAATATAAAAAAAATTAATTCTTGTCTCACACCCAGAGATAATTTTGCTGTTCACAATTACATAGCCTCTATTTTTCTAATAAGCCTAGAAATTATTTTTTAAATTAAGATTTCTGATTGCTTATGAATCAAGCTGCAACATGCCTTTCAAAATGGATGTTCTTTGTTTCTTGAACTAGCTACTGAAGAGAAACCAACTAACTTGGTTTCCCAAATGCCTCATGCATATCCCTACAAGCTGTTTTTCCTCACAGTCAGCATCTATGATTTCAAGATCCACAGAAGTGCCATGTCTTTCGTGAAACCTCATTCAAGTCCCAGTAATGTCACTTGCCACCACACTCCTCTACATTTTGCTAGTATCACTCATACGAGAAAACGTATACAATTTTCTGTAGTTAGTTTCAAAAGTGTGGGAGAATGTTTAAATGGAAGGAAGAGAGGTTAGAAGGAAGGGAGCAGAAGGAAATACTTTTTTTTAAAGATGTATTTTATTGTTTATTGTCTCTAGAGACAGAGAGAAGCGGGAGGGCCCAGAATAGTCTCCATAGTTGTACGCCATCAGTTTTGGAAATGGTTTTATTCCACACAGGTGGGCAGGGGCAGTGCAAGATGGGAACTGGGTCGGGGATCTCCCACATGGGAGGCTCATCCTGGTGAGAACTGAACTGCAGCCACACCCCAGTTCAGCATATAGGTCTGCAAGGGCTGAGGCCGGGACCGAGATTCAATTCTTGGACCCCAGGCTGCAAAGCAAGCGCTAAACCCGCTGAGCCACCCCAGTTTTCCTGGAAAGAATTTTTGAAAAAATAGAAAAAGTATGGACTAGTCTAGTTTAAAGATGGTAAAGAGTAAAGAAAACAGTGATAACCAAAATGCAATGTAATCCTTGATTAGGTCTTCAATAAAAAAATTGCTATGGGCTTCTCAAAGTGAGCCGTATATGAATCACTGGATCCTTATCAAAATACAATGACGCCTAAGCTGCTGGTTTATGAATCAAACTTTAAGAAGCAATAATCCAAAGGGCACTTTGAGGACCATTGAAAAAAAAATTGCTATATATTAAATGACATATCAATGTTTCATTTCTTCAGTGTGATAGGGTATGTGATTATATGAGATAAGTTTGTTTGTAGGAGACATGTGTTTAGGGGTAAAGTGTCATGATCCTTGTAACACTTTCAAGTTGTTAAGCAATATAATCATATACATAAATATGTACAAGAAATAAAAAATTGTGTAAAATATTAGCAATTGATGAATCATGGTTTAAAATGAAGAACTATGAAATCATAAACAAAAATAATGCACAGCCCTAAGCAACACTCCACAGAGTTACCACATCTGGAGCAAGGCCTAGGAGCCTATATATTCACCAACACTCCAGAGAGTTTACTTACAGGTTATACACAGGCCACATTATGAGAACAATGTTTTGAATATTAGTGGACATATTGTTTGCTTGAGGAATCACATCCTTGAAATGGCTAGAGTCCCCAGGTTTGAAATATTATAAAAAACTCTGGAGGCTAAGTTTGGTGTTTCTACCCGTCATTTCTATAATAGTATCTTTCTTTCCTTCAGGATCTTCCTCCCAATTCACAATATGAGAAGACATTGACAGAGATGACACTCACCTATCCCTTACCTTTCACAGGTAAGTACCTATTTAGTTTTCATAAGAAGGTACCTATAGTTGCTGACTAACAATTTATCACAAATTTAATAGCTGAAAACAACACACATTTACTATTTTATAATCTCTGTAGGTCAGGTGTCTAGGCTCATGTGCAGGAAGAGTTATAATCCCACAAAGAAAGGACCAGAGAACAAAGGCAGGCTGGGTGGTATTAAGGGCAGCAGTAGTATTTTCTTCATCTCTGGATCCAGTCAAGTGCAATTAAGTGCTATGCCTATTATTCCCAGTATCACGAGCTATTATATTCCTTCCCCTTCTTTAAGTTCAGAGTTTTTCAAAGTATATTTTGGCCTGCTGAAAACATTTTGGTCCTCTCTCCTGCCAAACAAGTATAAGTTTATACTGATAGGCAATGTAGTCAGCCAAAGACAGTAATTGTTCCTCTTTCCCTTTGGTGGGTGTGATTAGGCTGATTTGAGTTTGGTTTTTGTCACTTACAACCTGGAGTACTGACTCATAAGTGTCCTCTCTGTATGATTAGTTTTATGCTTTACTCCAGTCATTTTCATTTTTTATTGCATCTTTCCCTCCAAGATCACGTTGGCTGGTTCTGAATCATATGTTAGGTCATGCTTTACAGGTTCTCTGAAAGTTTTGTTTACTTGTATTTCTAAGAAAGTTCTAATGGCATTTTCTCCCAGAGACAGCTTAGCATGCTGAGAATATAGCAGTTTGACTAAATGAACAACATTGATCCAGGGTAAATTTCCACTATAGTATATAGTATTTTGCTTCCTAACTTAGCTAATCAAACATGTTCTGGGTACTGAGCCAACTATTCATGCTGAAGCAGCCTGAGCAGTCATTGTGAAAAGAAACACAAAAACAAATCTCACACATGTATCAAGCAATAATTTCCAGTTCCAAGATGCAGTTTCTCCATAGTCACTGCTTTCAGTGCAAAGCAGTATGTAGACACCAAACACTTAATCCACAATTCTGCTTCCTCCCAATTCTGAGCCATGACAGTAATTTTACACAAATTGAGATCTCTCTCAGTGAATTTCCTCCCCATATAATAATTCTTTTGTGATTTTTTTCCTAAATACCAAGCACCACTATCAAAATGAAAGATAGAAGATGCATTTTAAAATTTATAATTATTAGACAAATTTGAGAGTGCCACTAACTACCTTTCCCCACATAATTCCAAAATTTTTAATTCACCTCAATAGCATTATCTCTTACCAAGTTAGCCTGGTGACCATTTACAAAATTTTCCCTGGGGGAGGGGTGGGAGGCAGGGGGAACTAAGTAAAATGATCCCATTAATGTCATTTGCCTTTTGGTTCAATACAATCAGCAGCCAGGAATGTGAATTTAGAGGAATTGGTATAAACAATAACCTAAATTTTTCACCCTAAAGAATGTTCATACTCTATCACATAGATTAGGAACCAGATTACTTGGATTCAAAGCCCTGCTTTTCCATGTAAAGCTGTGTACATTGGCCATGTTACCCAATTCCTCTCTGCCTCAATTTTACATCTATAGCACAGGGATAATAGCAATATCTATCCCAGAATAGTTATAAGACTGATCTTAACAATATTTGGAAAACACTTAAAATACTACCAGGTACATAGTGTTAAATAAATAGACATCACAGATCATATTGAAATCTGATTGTATATCTCCCCACTTACCATAGGAGATACTTTAGCATCATTCAAAAGAGGCATCACCATTGTGTCTTGCATAGCATTAGTCTTAGACACACTGTGTGGATAAAATTAGATTAAGGTGATCCCAGAGTATTAGCATCCCATATGACTACAAAAAGTTAAACACAAATCCTCTTTGTGAGAAAATATTATACTAAGCGGATAATTAATCCTACAATTTTTTTTTTGCAAATATAATATCTGACACACAGTAGAAGAAAGAAAAAAAACAAGCAAAACAAAACAGGAACTCAGGGACAAGATAACAGTGAAACAAACAGAAATTACTGAAAACTCAAAAGCATGTCAGATGTTAGAGTTATTAGACATAGATAGACTTTAAAATAATCATACTTACTCTGTCCAAGAAGAATTTTGGTTGAAAATTGAAAACCATAATAAAATAACAAACAGAAACTATAAGAACTGAGAAATAATTGAAATTAGCAAAAAATTCATAGGTTGAATTAACAGCTGTTTAGATAAATAAAATTAGTAGCCTGGAATATTGATTGGTGAGAAAGAACGATGGAAAATTAAGCAAAGAGAAACAATTAGGAAAGTAAAAAGAGAAGAGAGAGTGAAAAGGTGCAATGTAAGTAGAATACTAGGGGGAAAAGAGAGAGAATGGGTAAGTAGAATTGTTTAAAGAAATAAAGGATAAGAATTTTCCAAAACCAAAAGGCATTAACTTACAGATTTAAGAAGTCAAAAAATACTCTAAACAGAATAAAGAGAAAACAACCCAGTAACTTAGTAAAATGTTAAAAGCCAAAAGAAAAAGAAACCCTTAAAGCTGTTGGAAGTAACAAAAAAGGCAAATTGCCTTCAAAAGAGCAACAATTACGCAGACAGCTGACTTTTCAAAAGTTAATAGAAGCCAGAAGACAAAAAAATAATCTTCAAAGCACTAAAAGAAAATAAATCTCAACTTTGAATTATAATCTAGCAAAAAATACTTTAAAAATAAAGTAAAATAAACAACTTTAAGACACTCAAAACAGAATTTGTATCAAGTATATGAGGTCTGTCCAGAAAACAAATCCAGCCATTGTCATTTTAACAAAAATGGTTACATGGCTGGACACTTTCCAGACAAATCTCGTATATGCACTAAAAGAAATATTAAAGGCATGTTTCGCAAGCAGAAAGAAAATGATACCAGGTAGAAGCTTAGATTCAGGAAAAAATAAAGAGCAATGAAAAGGTAAATATGGAGCAAATTTAAATGTGCTGCTGTGGTATAATCTTTGCAAATATATGGTTAAATAAAACAACGCAGAGAATAGCAGAAATAGTTTGCTCTTGTTAGTATTTAAAAAGCTCACATACATGCTTGTATTCACACAGATCACTTTTCAAGACATACATAATAAATTTAATCTGTTCCCCTGACTCTAAAAGGGAGGCTAGGACTCTGGTATTTATGGAAATGAGGGGATAATTTTATCTACATGCTTTTACTGTGGAAGTAATTTTGAATTATATCTTTAATAATAAAAAGAAAGTTCACCAACCTATAAATCAACTTGGAAAACAAAACAGAGTTACCATTTAATGAAATCACTATTTTCAAGTTAACAACTTCATTTTGAAATCAGTTGAAATCTGGCAGTAATGACCAAGAAATTTAAGTCATTGCTAAATTTGCTCAAAAGATAGGTCAAATATTCATAACCAAGAAGAGAAAAGTGGCTTTTATTTTATACAGACACCCATGAATCTATTGTCTTTCCATTTGCCTCACATAAATGGAGCAGAGATAGGTACCGGTATAGATAATTCATTTTCATTTCAACTTGTTTCTGGAATATTGGTAAAAGCCTTCCCATATGCATTACAGTAGAATGCTACTAAAAATAGAAAGCAATCTTAGAATAAACTGAATGATTGAATTTAAGAATCTGCCGTAAATCATGAAATTGTACTTCAGGCTTTTAGTCATATGTACAATGGACCATATCAGAATCTAATAACATGAGTAATCTGAGTTTTCAGAGCAAGTAGAACTAAATGCAGTATATATTTCAGGAATTCAGCAACAAATTAAAACATATTAACAGCCATTGTTGATAAACTGTGAAGAAATGAGCCACCCAGGACTTCTGGATTAAGAAAGCAGCTTGAATGAATCCTTCTAATTTTGTGTCTTACCACACAAGTCAATAAAAATTTAAGAAAGAATTTTTAAAATAAAAATACAATCCAAATCAGAAAAACAAAAGAAGAAAACTCAACAAAATTCTTTGGAAACTAGAGAAAGATGGAGAGGTACTTACATAGACCCAAGAAAACTGAACAGTAGCTAGTACTGAGAAGCTGTGAGAGCCAACCAATTCATACCACAGTGTTCTAATGGCAAAGGGATGATGTTTGGAACAGGTGGTGAAAGGAAGACTAAGATAAAAAAAATATTCTGTGTAAGTTATATGTCATAACCATCAAATGCAGGTGGTCTGAACTCTGTTATAGACTGCATGTTTGTGCCCCTCCCTGCACACTCCCCATTTCATATGCTGAAACCCTGATACCCAGTGCAATAATATTGGGAGAAAGGGCCTGTATAATTAGATCAGTGCCATTATCAGAAGAGGAGAGCATGCTTCTTTCTCTCTGCCACATAAGGATACAGTGAGAAGAGGGCCTCTGCAAACCAGGAAGAGTGCTCTCACCAGACACTGGATCTACCAGCACCTTGATCTTGGACTTCCCAGCCTCCAGAACTATGAGAAATACGTATCTGTTATTTAAGCCACCGAGTCAATGGTAATTTGTTATAGCTGCTCAAGTAAACTAAGACCCTCGCAATGAACAGGTGGGATATGTAGACTGATGACACCATGTACACATTGAGAGATAAGAACAGAATTCTACTACTCACATCATGAAACTTTCTGGGCTGAGCAGGATAGTACTCAAGCTAGTCTAGAATGGGCTTGAGTGTCTTAAGAGAGAGCAAGAGTGAGAGTGAGTTGTCCTGGGTTTTATGGTGTTTAGGGAGTAAGATTACAAAAGAATTCACTCCTGGGAAGGTCTGAATTTGTCTCTGGTGCCAAAAAAGGGAATACCGTGGCTTTCTTATCCATTTGCTCAACGACAGGGAAGAAAGTGAAGGGATAAATTGGGTCTTAGAAGATCTCAGCAGTCAAGTTTTCTTTTCTTTTTTTTATTAATTGTTAAATTTATTGGGGGATGACACTGTTGGTAAAAATTACATAGGTTCTAGTTTAAAAGTGTAGTTAGACTCTATCATTTAAGACGTTAAACTTTCCAGATTCCCTTTTCTACTCTACTTTGCTGAGCAATTGCACCTCCCTACTCAGAGAAATCTGGAAGCTTATTTTCCAGAGAAACTAAAATCAAGATGTCTGATGATCCTAGTGCACATTAGAGTAAAGATTAGGATTAAGTGACCAAATGTATATCTAATGCTGAATACAGGGACCCTTCCATTCGCTCAATCTAGATCGTCCTACAGTGAACTCAGTTGATAAGCATGACCCAAAGATCAAATTCTCAGAGCCCTGATGAACTTTTTAGATCTCTATTTCTTAATATTGAGCAGACATTTAGGTATGACCAACTGTTTAAAGAAAGTGCCTATCATGGAAAATAAAACTTAAAACAAAAATCATTTCTCTTACAATAAAGCATATAGGGTTTAAAAAATAATGCATATGTGGGGATATGCATAAACAATATCCAATGAAATAAAAGCATTAGAGAATATTAGAGAAATAAGAAAATGCTGCATCTATAAAAGAACTGGAAGTCATGCAAAATTAAGAGAACAGAAAAGAGATCTTGGAATTGAGAACATAACAGTAGAAAGTGAAGCCATTAGAGGGTTAAAAGATAAAGTAAAGGATGTCTCCTAGAGAGTATATCATAAAGACAAAGAGGCAGAAAATAGTAAAAAAGACATGAGAATTTTTTTTCTAGATTTCAGAAAATCTAGGGAAAAAAACAGAAAAGAGAAAACAGAACAGAAAATAAAATTGTTCAGGGAAATTTCCAGAATAATAAAGGTAGTAAACTGCTATTACTGAAAAAAAGTTTACTGAATAGAAAGAAATACACGAAAATACCTACAAAAAGACTTACATTTTTAGGACATTATGAGAATAAAAGATTCTACCAAATTCTAGGGAAAAAAAGGTGAATCAGAAATAATCAGGAATTATAATGACTTTTACAACCACAGCAGCACTGCAAGCAAGAGGAAAATAATGTCCAGAATTCTAAAGAAAAATTACGTGTAACCTATCATTATTGTCAACTTCTCAAACTTTGTAAAGGTAGAATGACATTTTCAGACATTCACGGTCTCAAAAAAATGTATTTACTACCCATCCTTTCTTTCTCAAGAAGCCACTGGAAATGTGCTCCACCAAAAGGAAGAGTAAAATAAGAAAAAAGTACACATCAAACTAAAACGATTTTGCATAGAAAGGAAAACTATTCGTAAAATATAAGACAACCTCCTGAATGGAAGAAGATATATGCAAATGATAATAACCAATAAGAAGTTAGTGCACAAAATATATAAAGAGCTCATGCAACTCAACATCAGAAAAACAGTCTGATTAAAAACCGGGCAGAAAAGGATACCAGAATAGTTCAGTGGTTGAGTGCTTGCCTCGTAATCATGAGGTCTGGGGTTCATTTCCCAGTCCTGGCCCATGCAAATCCATATGCTGAACTGTGGCACAACTGGTAGCAGCTTGAATAGTGTGACAGTGAAAGTACATGCCTCCCGTGTGGGAGGTCCCTGGTTCAATTCCTGCCCCATGTGACTCTACATTCACTTGTATGGTATGGAACCATGTCACAACTGGTTCCATATATAGCTGTGGAGACCGCTCTGCGCCCTCCCCCTTCTCTTTCTGTCTCTCTCACCTTCTTTCAAACAATAAAAAATAAATCTTAAAAAGTGGGCAAAGGACCTGAATAGACATTTTTCCAAAGACATACAGATGGCCACCAGACACATGAAAAGATGTTCAACATCATCAGGCAAAAACAAATCAAAACCACAGTAAGATACTGCCTCATACCTGATAGAGTGGCTATTATCAAAAAGACAGCAAAGAATAACTGTTGGGGAGGATATGGAGAAAAGGGAGACTTCATGCACTGTTGGTGGGATTGTAAACTGGTGCTGCCACTATGGAAAACAGTATAGAAACACCTCAAAAATTTAAAAGTAGAATTACCATATGATTTACCAATTCCACTCCTGGGTATTTATCCAAAGAAAATGAAACACTAATTTGAAGACAGATGCACACCTATGTTTATTGCAGTATTTTTTTATTTTTATTTATTTATTTTTTTACAATAGCCAAGACAGAACCAATGTAAGTATCCATGGATAGATTTAAAAAAAGTTGTCATATAGATCTATAGATCTATATATATCTATGTCTATATTTATATATTCAAAGAGATATTACTCAGCTATTAAAAAGAATAAAATCTTGCCATTTATGACAGTATGGATGGACCTAAAGGGTATTATTCTAAGTGAAATAAGTCAAAGACAAAGACAAATACTGTATGGTTTTACTTATATGTGCAATCTAAAACAAAACAACCCCCCCCAATAGATATATATATACAGAGAACAAATTGAATGTTGCCAGAAAGGAGACAGTGGGGTGGGGGGATGGGTTAAAAGGTTAAGGAGGTAAAAGGTACAAACATCCAATTACCAAGTAAATCACAGGGGTGTCATGTATAGCATATGGAGTATAGTCAATAATATAATGTTGTACAGTGACTAGATGTTTAGTAGACTTATGGTGATCACTTCATAAGGTATATAACTGTTAAATCACTCTTACATCAGAAACTAATATATTGTATATCAACTATAATAAAATATAAATTAAAAAAAAAAGATATGGTACAGGAAACATGAGTTCCAAACAGGAGATGGGTGAAGGGATTTCTAGGAAGAGAGTGAACAGATATCATGAGATACCAGCTGGAAAATAGACCAGCAGCAGCTGTGTGCATCTAGACAGACCTGCTGCAAGGCCTATGACTGGTATAGTTCTTTTGCTTTTGTTTTCTGTTTTAACTACTAGATAAATGAATGCCCTGGGGAACCCAGATAGGAACATGATGATCTTGACAATTTGGTGATGAATTTCCTACTCTTTCTTCCTGGTCTTGTGGCTTAAATTGGCTGTGGACATTTATTTCAACCAACCAAAACTTTTTGCTTTGACCAGTTCTGCAAGCAGAAACAAGGCCATAAATGAGCTTAGAAGTAAGAAACCCAGTTCATTTCACTCCCAGTTCATAAGGTTAGTACCTGTTTTATTTTATTTTATTTCTATGTATATATTTAATTATAGTTGACATACAATATTATTTTATATTAGTTTCAGATGTATAGCATAGTGGTTAGGCATTTATATAACCTATGATGTAATTCTCCGATAAGCCTAGTATCTGACATCCTGCATAGTCTTTACAACATTATTGACTATATACCTCATACTGTATTTCACCTCATACTGTATTTTGTGACTATCAAATTGTACTTTCCAGTCCCTTTCACCATTCTCATCCATCCCCCAACCCTCCTCCCACCTAGCAACCATCAGTTTTTTCTCTGTATCTATGAGTCTATTTCTGTTTTGTTTGTTTATTCTTTTCTTTAGATTCCACATATAAGTGACATCATGAGGTATCTCTCTTTCTCAGTCTGACTTATTTCACGTAGCACAATATCCTCTAGGTCCATCAATGTTGTTGCAAATGGTAAGGTTTCATTCCTTTTTATGGCAGGTGTTTAGTACCTGTTCTAAACTACACCCTTCAAAATCCACAGACTGTGGTGAGCCTCAGATTTCCTAGAACTCATGCATGGACTCTCCCACTAAATACCCCAGAAGCTCCTCTTGAAACTCCCAGGAAGGAGAAGCTTAAGATCTAGAAACCAGAGCTCATTTTGTCCTGGAAACCTGCACACAATTAGCTTTGAATTTGCCAGCCTGTGGGAGGGGTGGGGGCATGAAGATGAATGCTGGGAAGCAGCAAACACAAGAGGATTTTAAATTCTGTTTCATAATCTGGGGGAATGTTTCAAAGGGTTTTTATTTTTAATTGTTCTTTGGATTAAACATTTATATTTTACATAATTTCATATGCATAAAATAAAGGAAAAAGAAATAAGCCTACTCCTACAGTAATGGTTGGACTATAAATTGAAACTAACTTCTCAAATGACTTTTTGGCAATGAATACCAAAAACCTTAATACCCGGCTTACATTTTGACCCAATAATTCTACTTCTAAAAATTATTCTATGAAAAGTTGGACAATGCCAAAAGTATACAGAAAGGTTTTGCTAAATCTGAAACAGTTAAAAATTAGGAACCCAAAACACCCAATCTTGTAGACTTGATTAAAGTAAGTGGGTTATTTATGCAATGACCATTATGCAGTTATTAGATATGATGCATTTACTGACATGGGCTGACCAAATAATTTGTGTATTCATTGGTGTTAATCTACTCCCCAGTTGTGGTTAGTTAGTATTTGAAGAACCATGTTCAGTGCATTCACTCCAGGCATCTGTACTTTAAAAGCAGCTACTATAAGTGCTTCAGTAATAACCAACTCCATGAGCACTGGAAGATTTTCTAGCTATCATAAGAGGAACTAAAAATATTTATTCATTAGTGAAAAACACAAGCACATTCGCTCTTGTAATGAACAGGTGTATCACAGAGGCTTATACCCAGAAGAGTGGTTAGCACTAGAATATTTCAGTGTCTGCCTCTAGTAAACTTATTATCCAAGGAACTTCAAGTACCTAAGGAATGGGAGCTCTTGCACCAAGCTTGCGTGAATGGGTTTTATAACTCTTTATGGTCACTTACTAACTATGAGTATGCATATTATTTTCAGTACTTCTGAGGAGCAGATACCAGGGCAGGATGATTGCAGATTTATTGGGGAACATACACATGAAGGAAAAGAGGAGAAAGCCAGAGAAGGCAAGGAGGACCTTCAGGCTGTGACGAAGGTCTGCCATGTGCAGGAGAGGGGAGCAAGGAGGGTGGCGTGGGAAGAGTTTCAGATGACAGTGGGGTTCTGAGACAATTTCAGTCAGTGTGATGGGGAAGTCCTCCTGCCAATGTCACCCACACAGAGTAGTCACTCGTGTTGCAGTAAAGGTCCTGCGTTAATACCCCCAACTGTGCTCAGCCCCGGGTAGCACGACGTCAGTGAGGATGAGCTGGCAGACCTGAGGAGCAGCAGCTGGCACTGCCTCTCCGGTGTGTCCCCACTGGCTGCCAAGGTGTGTGTGGTCGAATTCAGGCCAAGGCAAACCTCCCAGCAGAGAGATTCTGAGTGTCCTTACCAACAATCTAACCATTGGAAATGACAGAAAACTAGGAAAAAAGAATCTGATGGTTGTACAACAGCCAATTTAACTGGAATCTATTCTCAATAATATAGTTGTGTGTATGCGGGCTTCAATGTGAATAGAGTACGGTACCATCCGTTGTTTTTAAGTCAATTACATTATATTTATTTTTAATAAGTAAATTTATTTTATTAAATAAAATGGGTGGGATTTAATAAAATGATTTTAGTAGCTATCACTGGAATTCCATTGAGGAACTTTGCCTCCTTCCCAATCAGGCCCTCAGGTCCTAAATCCTTCATGCAGCCATCTTTTAGCAAGGCCTCTTCCTAAGGTACTGTGAATAAGAAAAAAAAGGAAATTTGGGGTGTGAGAAAACATGAAGAGAAGAGCAAAGGCACAGAAAAAGACTCAAGTGACAAGGTGTTCAGAGGCCATAGGATTTTATGCTACCTTGTAGAGGACAATGTTTTGTGGAAGATGAGGCGAAGGAGCTATGTACCAAGGGGGTATAATGAAACATCTACAATGAAGACAGAAATGGTAACCAAGCTGACAAAGTCTGGGGAACAGTTCCAGAAATCGTAGGGCATGCACTAAACTTCCTACATGTCTTGGGCCCAGGGAGAGTAGGGAGAGGGGAGTACAAGCTGATTTAAAGTGATCATAAGAGGTAGAGTCACAACTGACAATCTTAGTTAAAAATAGACATAAACACAAAATATATGTGAATAGAAATTATTTGACAGCATGCATCAAATGCTAGTATCGTTTCTTTACAGGATAGGGTTCTACATAATTTTTTTCTTGTCTCTATTTCCTAATATTTCTACAATGAACATGAATTGGTACACTGAAAGGAAAAAGTTTTGTTGTTGTTTTTTTTAAAGAAATAATTAGGGTAATTGCTTATTTCCAGGAATCAGGCTAAATGTTAGCTAAGTAAAGTCACTGTTTTCTGCACAGTTTCCAACATAATTGGTTAATTAAAAAGAAAAAGAAAACTTCCTAGAATAGGTCAATTTACCCTGTAACCCATGCATGCATTTTGCAGCACTTCACCCTGGGAGGTATAGTTAATAGACCATGTTAGGCAAAATAGATGTTTTAGTTTAGTATTTTTTCCCCCCCATGGCTGTTGACAGTAACTGGGTATACCCTCTCTGAAAAGCTTTTGACCAGATCCATCCTTGTTTTACAATGAGATCTTAAGAAAAGTGTTGCTCCAGTAAGGACAAAATTAAAAAATGACTATAATTAGAGCTAATACTTTTCTCAAGAAGCAATCTCCCTGGATTATAGGCTACTTCACCCTCTCAAGGACACGACTCATCAGGATTCTCCTGGAAAACTATTATGTAAAATAATAAAGTACCTGTCTTAATGACTGAGACATGAAGATATCTCCTTCTTTCCTTATTACTACTCACATTTTCACTTGTCAGCTTAATTTTTAAAACATATAGATTCATCATTAGCAACAGTTAGCCTTTCAGACCTCTATTAGAGGGTACTGAAGAACAGTTGTATCCATTAAAATATATCTCTGTGAGACAATGTCACAGAGCTTCTAATTGCATGCATAGATCCAGTCCTACAGTCAGGTTAAGTTCTATCCTCAGATCAAGCACATCAGTGGAAGATGATGTGTGTTGTCACTGGCTTCAGGGTCTTACTTTAAAAAAACCAAAATGGCTCCCTTTCAGGCAGACCCTGCCCTATACCAGGGTACATGATTTGGTGAGAGGCACAAGGGTTGGGTTTCAATCTCCACTCATTCCATGAGCTGGGTGTTCTAGAATAGCGCTCAATCTGAAGAACTATCTGGGCAGCCATGGTTTATGTACTTAGAGGACATTACCTTAGGCCTAGGAGGAAATCCTGTCACTAAGTCATGCCTCAACTCTAAACCTTTATTATCCTCACATCTCTCCAGCTGTTTCATTGAAGACCCTATATAAACCAATATTTCCCAGCTTTTTTGATTTCAGGAACCATTTAGGCCCCCCACCCCCAAAAACAAAACAAAACAAAACAAAACAAAACAAAAACAAAACCACACAAGCAAAAAACACCAAATTTTTTTTTGGGGGGGGAGCTGATATACGGTTGCCAAGTTTTATTTGAAAACAGTAAGATGAGTTAAAGTATATAATTTACTGAGCATAGTAATTTCAAAATCAAAGGCCAATATTTCTCAAGAAATAAGAGTTATCTACTTAGACCTACGTTTTTAGTTTGGTACTAAGGTGACCAGATTTTAACATTGGTAAAGCAGGACACCATTGACTGAGGGGAGAGGGGGTTCTTGATTAAAAATTTGGTCTATCTCCTGCCGTTCCCTAGCTTGTCGTGCATTCTTTCCAAAAATCGGGACTTTTTAAAAATGCCGCGGGACTTGGGACAAATTGTTAAAAATCGGGACTGTCCCGCCAAAAGCGGGACGTCTGGTCACCTTAGCTAAAGTCTAACTTCATGCTTTGGGCAACTGCTGACACTGTCATCACTGCCTGCTCCCCGTCGCCTCCGTCCTGCTCTCCCTTAGGCACAGCGGCCCTCTTCAGGCCTGCCAGCCCTGCCAGTCTCTTCTGTTCTCTTCGTCTGGTCTATGCCTACTCATCTGAGTTCCAGGTTGGGGAGGCAGGAACAGATTCTAAATCAGAGACATTTAAAGAAATGTAGAAATTGTTACTGTTTCAGTAAGTGACACAGAAGTATACTAGATTATACAGCAATAGGTTGAATATTTATCATGCCTATAGACTGTGAGCTTCATAAGTGGAGTGCTCATATCTACAGCTGTGCCTCTAGCACCTGACACAGATCTGGCTATATCAATGCTTAAATATTTGTTGAACAGATTAAACCAGTATCCCTTAGATAATGTGCACTATGAGAGATCTGAATTTCGAACCAGTTCTCTTCTTTAAATATTAAAGATTATATAATTTGTTTCTCACCTTGTTCCATTTCAAGAATCTTAGACACTGGTTTATATTCCATCACAGCAATAATGTTGACTTTTCTGGTTAGAATATTGACTCTATTTCCTCTTTCATATTTTTTTTCTTATTATTTTACCCTTTATTACAAGCTGTTCTAAGCTGTTTCAAATTCCTCTTCAGAAAGATATGGGGTATAAATAAGTAAATAAAAGCCTTATAGTGTAATCACTCACCTGTTCCTGAAATAAAATGCTGACATTTCAAATGTTCCTTATTGTAAAGGTTAGGTGATTAAGTATATTCCTGTTCTGCTACCTCAGATTACTCAAACATCAACCACATGCAAAGCATATAAATAGGTCAGGCTTTTGAATGAGGTAGTTCTAATGGATAGATATTTGAAGATCAAGAGAAAAGAAAATGCAAGACATAGCACTGTTTTGTTTTTAAACCTTAAGAAAACTACCACAGGGATGCCGGGATGGCTCAATGGGTTGAGCACTCATTTGCAGCTCTGGGGTCCAAAGATCAAATCCTGGCCTTAGACTGTGCAGACCCATATGCTTAACTGGGGTTTGCCTCCAGTCTGTTCTCACTAGGGCAAACTCCACATGGGAGGCCCCTGGCCTGATTCCTGTCCTGTGCAGCCCCATGCCCACCTGTGGAATCAAACTATATAGAAAACCAATGATGTGCAACTATGGAGATTGCTCTGGGCCCTCCCCCTTCTCTCTCTGTCTCTCTCTCTCTGTCAAAAACAATAAAAATAAATTTTTAAAAAATAAAAGAAAACTACCACATGTATTTATATTTATGCTTATTATATGTCCTTTTAAAATATCAAGAAAAGCCAGCAGCCAGCTGATGTATTTTCCAAAGATTTTGAAGAAGCATTGAGATTCTTTTATCCTGTGAAAATAAGCTTATGCAGGTCCACTCAACATTCAAAATGACTGAACTAGCTATCTTTAGTTTGGTAAATAGTACTTAAAGTGGTGCCTGATATCAATTAAACTTTTAATTCTGCATTATTCTCTAATGAAAAGGATTTAGCACAAACTACACATAGGTTAATAATCCCTAATTGGCTTAATTACTCATCTAAGTTATACATCTCCTATCGTATCTGGCAGAGCTTTATTATCTTAGAGGAAAGCTCCTTGTGTTTTCAGAAGAGAACATGTCTGCCATAAGGTAAGTCATCTTAGTTTTTCTAATAGCTCACCTCCCCACACAGATTCAGATCCTCAAGGTAGAAGCCTCTTGGCATGCTAGCCAGCCTCATCCTCTCACGTGACAGTTAAACACACTGAAGCAGGAGCTGACAGACTTGCCTAAGGCCACACAGAGTGAGCAGCCATGCAGACCAAGTGCTTTCTCTGCCCCTGCAGCCTTTACAGGGAATACTGACCAGCAGGGAGGTTCTACTGATGGGATCCAGTGGCAAAGGAGAGCTTAACAGCTCTAAGGAAGCACTGAAATGTCCCCTGGGCACACGCTTAATTCTCCAAGAAACTAACTCCCATTTGATATAACAAGAGGCCATCTTCTCACTGTCATATCTGAGGATTCTCCACTTGCCAGTGTACTTGTTTCCAGAACCACAGAATACACTCAATCAGTGCGCACAGCACTTTTATGGAACACCCAAGGCCCAGTTCTAAACTCACAGCTCTTCTGAGGGCAGGAGGGCCAGAGAAAGTATGCCTGGAACACACTTCATGAGCCACCTTGAATTTAATCTCATTTCACAGAGCAAGGGGATGAAAGGCTTAGCATCAATACAAAAGTACCCCTTTCAACCCCTCTGGAAAAATAAGGGCATTTGTCTTCTGAGTCGCGATCTTTTCCCCCTACTCATCTGAATACAAGGGTTGCTATGCCTACCAAGAAAAATGCCAGGCTCTGTGCCAAAACTTCTTTTC
>PVKE010010604.1:0-42090 GCA_004027555.1 Craseonycteris thonglongyai | reverse complement strand
GGGAGGGGATGTGAGAGAGGGCACCAGCATTATGGGCACACTCAATGGTTTGGTGTTTACCTGGAGAGGAGGGAGGAGGGGGGAGGGAGAGTTGTGGGGGGAGGGGGGAGTGGGCACCAGATATATGGTGTTGGAAGGGGACCTGATTCTGGGAACTGGGCACATAATGCGATGCTTGATGTGATGTGATGTGGAGTTGTACATCGGGAAACTATCTAATTGTTACCAACCAATGTCACCCCATTAAATTTAACAATAAAATATAATAATATTCAATTTCTTGTTAAACTTGGCAAGAATGGAAGTAAAATCAGGGACATGTTAGTACGAGTTTATGGGGATAATGCCATGAAGAAAATGGCAATATACCAATGGATTAAATGTTTTTCTGAGGGAAGAGAAAGCATCACTGATGAAGAGACATCAGGGTGGCCAGTAAGGAGCAGAACTGACAAAAAACATTGCAAAAATTTATTGAATTGTGCATCAATATTGTTGGCTGACAGTGAGAAGCATAGCAGGCAAAGTAAACATTAATAAACAGGACAATCTTAATGAAAAATCTTGGCATGAGAAAGATGTGTGCAAAAATGGTCCTGAAGGAGTTCCTGATGCACAAAAACAAAGGAGAGTTGAAGTTTGTCAAGACCTTTTGGAGAGGCAAGACCATGTTTTGAGCTGTTATCACTGGTAATGAGATATGGGTGTACCAATACAGCCCTGAAACAAAGCATCAAAGTACACAATGGAAGTCAGCTGATTCTCCACAACCAAAAAATTCCATTAGTCTAACTCAAGAGTCAAAATGATGTTGCTAAACTTTTTTGATATCAGAGGGATTGTTCATTATAATTTTTTACCAATTGGACAAAGAGTCAATCAGGTTTACTGTTTGGAAGTCCTGAAAAGGCTGCCTAAAAATGTTAGACAAAAACAACCTGAACTGCACCAGCTCACACAGCACTGTCTGTGAGGGAGTTTTTAGTCAGTAAACAAATAATTGTATTCAAATACCCTCCCTACTCCCCTGATCTAACCCCCAATTATTTTTTTCTTTACCCAAAGATAAAGGAAATATTGAAAGGAAGACATTTTGATGTCATTCAGGACATCAAGGATAATATGACAACAGCTCTGATGGCTATTTCAGAAAGAATTCCAAAATTGCTTTGAAGGGTAGACTAGGCTCTGGTGTCAGCGCAGAACTTCCCAAGGGGAGTACTTTGAAGGAGACCACAGTGATACTCAGCAATGAGGTATGTAGCACTTATTCTAGGATGAGTTCTTGAACTTAATTGTCAGAACTTATAGTCACAGGGATGTGAAATACAGTATGGGGAATATAGTCAATAATGTTGTAAAAACTATGTATGGTATCAAATGGGTACTAGATTTATTTGGGGGTTATTTCATAAATTATCTTAAGCCTAACTACTAAGCAATACACCTAAAACTAATATGAAATAATATTGAATATCTATTTTTCTATTGATCTATCTATCAATCTATTCACAAGATGTAAAGTACAACATAGGGAATATCGCCAATGGTATTTTAATAGCTATGTACAATGTCTGATGGGTAGTAGACTGGTTTAGATTATAACTTTGTGAGGTTTGTAAATATTTAATGATTACATTGTTTTGAAAATCTATAACTTATAATAAAATAAAAAGCAAGAAAACTCTAAGTTTCTGGAAATAAAACAATATATTTTTAAAACCTATGGGTCAAAGAGGGAATTACAATGGAAATTAGACATATTTTAACTGGATGATAATAAGCATATACAAAATTTGTGATTTGCTGCTAAAGCAGTTCATATTTTTTAAAAATAGCACCTTAAATGCATATATTACAAAAGAAAGTTGAAATTCAATGACCTAAAAATACATCTCTAGAAGTTAGAAAAAGTAGAGCAAACATTAGCCCACCAAAAAAGAAAATTAATTCACAAAATGATAAATTTACAAGAAATAGTTAATGAAGGGGGAAATAAATTATTCAGTAGAAAAAATTAATAAAGCTAAAAGTTTGCTTTTTAAAAAAAAGATCAGTAATTGATAAACTCCTTGTAAGACTTGTCAAGAAAAAAGAAAGGCATAAATTACTCTTACCAAAAATAAAAAATGGGACAGCACAGATTTAACAGACTGTTTTTAAAAATGAGATGATATTATAAGCTATCTTTTTTTAAAAGATTTATTTTATTGTTTTTGACAGAGACAGAGAAAGACAGAGAGAAAAGGGAGGTCCCAGAGCAGTATCCACAGTTGTATGTAATCAGCTTTTGACATGGTTTTATTTCACACAGATGGGTGGGTGCCACGCAGGGCAGGAATTGGGCCGGGGGCCTCCTGCATGGGAGGCACTCCCCAGTTCAGCATATGGGTCTTCTATTCATGGACCGAGGCCAGGATTCGATCCTCGGTCCTGGGGGCTGCAAAGCTGAGCCATCCCAGCTTCTTCTATAAGCTATTTCGTGATCCTAATTAATTTAAAAATGCAGATGAAATGGACAAATTTCTGTAAAAACACAACCTACCAAAACTAAAATAAGAAAAAGGAACAGAAAATCTGACTAGGTCTATTAAAGAAATTGAAACTTTAAAAATATTTCTATAAAAATATCTATAGGTTCAACTGGCTTTATCAGTGATCCTCCAAATATTTAAGAAATAAATAATAATATTATTTAATAGTCTTAGTTTCCAGGGAATAAAAATGAAAGAGTACTTCTACCTCATTTGATAAAGCCAATATAATTTAATTCCAAAACCTGACAAGTACATTATAAGAAAGAAAATTATAGACTAGACTTTCTTATAAAGAGATCCACTTTATTTAACATTTTAGAAAAATAAAATCCTCAATACATTATGTAAAAATTATGATACATCCTTATCAAGTAGCATTTATTTCAGGAAAGTGGAGATAATTTAACATTTTTAAATCACTGTAAGAAATTTTATATTAACAACAGGAAAATAATGAAAATCTTAATAGATACAAAATATTACTTGATGAAATTAAAATCTCATTTATGATTTAAAACAAAAAGCTGTTAGCAAAACGGGAACAGCAAGAAATTTTCTTAATCTTATAAAGAGTATCTACATCAAAAGCTACAGGGTAAATGTTTAGAGGATCAATCTAAGAGGTCAATATCTGAATATTAGGAGAACTAGGAAAAGATTACATAATATAAAAATGAAGAAATTAACAAAGAAATAATAAAGGTGCTATCATACTATATTAGACCGGTCAGTAAAGAGAAACTACTCTTAGAAATTTCAAACAGAGATTTCTCTTCAGTTCACTGACTGGAATTCAAATTGCCTTGAAGAAAAGCCTACATGAAGTCTTGTAGCTTATATCTGCACAGAGTCTGGACCAGAAACTGGAAGAACTTCATTTGCAAGAAATGAAGTTTCCATTTCACTTTAACCTTGATCTCCAAGGAAGTAGAAGCAAATACCTCTGCTTTAAGATACTAGAATGAATGTTTACAACCATGCTCACCTACTTACCCCTTTTTAATAAGAACTGCCATTACAAACAGAACAAAGTTTTAAATCACTGACACAATAAAACTATAAGCACACATTATCTCAGGGGGGGACTCCTTAATCAAAAATGACTATATTCGTAACATGTCACAAAAATATAAAACACAAAAATATAGGGAAATTATAACAAAAGGATTAAAACATACTCACCACATGCACACACACCACTTCTTTATTAAAACATAGACATATTTGGCATGAACAGTATTTTTAGAAATAGAAATTTCACATAATTTTTCCTTGATAACATTGGATTTTTCTTGAAACCTTTGAAAACCTAGCAATATTTGCCTTCATTTTCACAAGGCAACAATTGGTTAATGTTGAGAAGCAGCTGCCCCTTTAGAATGAAGCAATAACTTTCTAATTTACTACAGCTGCAACCCCTTCCTACATCTACAAAGGGCCCACTTCAATTCTTTACAGTACCTCAGTGCAATAAAAGTTTATAAGCAATGTCCTAGATGTATGCTACTGAAAATGCAGTCCTTAGACCAATAGAATCAATAATGCCTAGGATTATGGAATAAATGCAAATTTTCCAGCTCTGTTACAGACTTATTGAATGAGAACCTCTGAGGGTGGGGTATGAGAATCTGTGTCTTATGCACATTTATGTCCCATATGAAACCTAATGTTAGCAATTCCTTTTAGAATTTACTATTAGGAAAAGCTTTGTTTCCATGAAGAATTAGTATATTGTTTCTTCTCACCCTACCAAAAAGCTCAGATCTGTAAATCTTTTCTAAAATTACTGTATGGTCCATATACATCTGTTCTACTTCCCCTTATAATTGCCCATCTTGGTTTCTATCTCTTATTGAAATTTATATAAAATGAAAGTATAAATAGATAAACAATGGTCTGAAGTCTGACTGCCTTGGTTTAAATCTTGGCTCTTCCATGTATTGGCTACGTTACTATAAACAAGTCACTTAGTGATTCTGAGCTTTCCTAATCTTTTAAATGGGAATGAACTTTGTACTTCACATGATAGGATTGTTGTGAGGGTTAAATAAGACAAATCCTGAAAAACAAAAAGAATACTGCCAGTAAATAGTACTACCAGTTAGGAGTTAATTTCAGCTGCACATAACAGAAACTCTACTTCAGGAATTATCAAATAAGATTTAGTTTCTCAAAAAACTTCATGTCCAATGCATCAATTCCAGTGTCATTGGAATTCCCAAGTTACTTCTTTCTCTCTGCTCTGCCAGCCTCATGAGTGACCCTCATTCTCATGGTCTCCTTATGGCCTCAAGATGAGAACTCTACCTCTATTCTCATCTCAACCTTCCAATCAAAAAGTACAAAGAAGAGACAAGAAGAATAAGGACGCAGCATTATTAGGAATGAAAGATTTTTCCAGAAATCCTCCAGTGTTCTGCATTTTTTCCCTTGGTCAAACTATGTCACATAACCACTTCTGGCTGCAAAAATGCTAGTGCTTTGCCTTGTTTTTAAATCAGGGCAGATTATGCTACAACCAATATTATATTATATACTATGTAAAGTTTCAATATATGTGAATTATCTTTATTAATAAACAAACAAAATTAGAGGTCAGTTACAGAAACTTGAACAAGATACATAGATATAGATATATAATTTTTTTTGTCTTGAAGCTGTCCAGTTGAATGTTCCCATGAAATTCTACACTGTTCAGGACACTTATACAATCACCAGTAATAATAATAGCTACTGGCTATGTTTAGGTATTCACATATTTTTATACATTATTACATTTAATCCTCACAAAATTTCTAAAGACAGCTGCTAGTATTTATACCCATTATATTGATGTGGAAACTTAGTTTCAAAGAGATACAATAATAACTTGCCCAAAGTTTGATAGCCAGCAAGTAGAACAGTTAGAATTTAGATTGAAGTTGGTCCTACTTCAAAAATCTCTGTTCTAAAACTCCTCCTAAAGACCATTTATTTTCTCTCCAAAAAGATCACATTTACTATTTCTTAACAAAATAAGCCTAACCATCCTTATCCCCTTAGCTGTTGTTTTTTTGCCCACACATTTATCTCTCAGGCAGGATATATTTCTCATTAAAATATGGTCCATAGTTTCTCCTAATTGCCTGAGCAAGGTTCTTGAGTGGGTTGGGAATATTTATTTTTTCTAAAAAAAAAAAAAAAAGGTCTTACAGGCAGGCATCAAAATACCCAGCCTCCCCTTAGTTCTTGTCCTTAACCAATGGCCACATCACTTATATGGGAGACACTGAAGTTCTCAGAGGTTAATTTAAATAGCATTTTTATAGAAATATTGTACTTCTTTTATGAACACTCAAGCCTAACAAAACTGTTAGAAAGTGGCATGTTAGAGGATAAGAGTCTCTGTAGTTTATTATTTAAAAAGACAAATTACTTTTTCACCAAAGATGAAAGAAAAGTGCATTCATTGGTAAACATGCTCCATTGTTAGGATGGTTAAAAAGAAATTGGCATACCATTGGAAGAATAAAATCCAAGAGAACTACAGAGGGAAACAATGGGCCTGTCAACCTGTGCTGCGACTTTCTCCTTGCTTTGAAAGCAACAGCAAAGCCCTGAACTATTCAGCTAGATCTTAGAGAACTGGAAAAAAATGTCTATAGACTGGATTCCAAATGGTAAGTAACGCCTGAAATAGGAAAAGGAGCAAGAGTTTCAACCTATTTTTCCTCCCATCAGGGCAGTTTTCCCAAAAGCATCCTTGCAAAGGATGGCTTATTCTTACAGTCAGGAAATGAGGCATCCAGTTCCAATAACATAGTTCTAATGGGCAGCTCCTTAAAATAGAAAGATGATACCTGTTTGTATCTCCCATAGAATGGAGTTAGAATAATGAGTTGTTTCCCAACATTGACTCTGTTATTAATAAGAACTGTAGATTACATTCCCAAAATAGAGGATCTTTTCTATTAAAACTAGACAACTAAACCAGACTGACAATCTTCTATGTTTATGTCTTCACAAGTATTTCTCATCAGACTCCATGAAAGTTACAGTAGATATTGCAGATTGGTCCATTTAATTCTCACTTCAGACTCTTTGTAGTATCTGCCTTCATATGGTAAAACTACCTACATTACCCATATTCACTTGTAGAAATACCTTTTAGAGTCTTGTAATGAATAAGTAAACAATGTGATATAGCAGCCACATGGAGAGATCAGATCTTCTGACAAGAAGAGGCATTTGGATCTCATGGGACAGCTGTGGTTGAAGTTCTCCTCTGAGGCCACTAATATCATAGATGTCCAGTAGCATGCAACAGCAACAGAAAAGTTTTCATTAAAACAATTTCAAGGTGGTTTAGCATTTCTCTACACCATGTTGTTACTGATTATATAATATCCAAACTTAGCTCCCTGGTCCTCCTAGAAATACGTTAAGTTATTTAACACTTTAAAATTAATCAATTTCTATTTAAACTATCTAGAGTAAATTCTGTTGTCTGCAACTAATATTATTGGCACACATAGAAATTTATACCAGAAATGTTGCCTTGTCAAAAATGGGCCCTTTTAGAAATGGGAATTTAATGTTGATTTTGTATTTGTCTGCTTAGGCTGCCATAACAAAATATGAAAGACTTGACATTTAACAACATAAATTTATTTTCTCAGTTATAGAAGCTGGAAAATCCAAGATCTATATGTCAGCCTATTTGGTTCCTTGAGCTCATCTCTCTTCTTCTTCTTCTCCTATCTTTTTTTTTTTTGTTTTTTGGTTTTTTTTTGTTTGTTTGTTTGTTTTGTTGTTGTTGTTGTTGTTAAAGATTTATTTTATTGTTTTTGACACAGACAAAGAGAGACAGAGACAAGGGGGAGGGCCCAGAGCAGTCTCCATATTTTAGTATGCCATCAGTGTTCCACATGGTTTGTTTCCACACAGGTGAGTAGGGGCTGCGCAGGGCAGGAACTGGGCTGGAGGCCTCCTGCATGGAAGGCACGCCCCTCAAGCCAGGGGCTGAACCCAGGATGAGAACTGAACTGTGGGCCTCTTAGATGGGAAGCACACCCCAATTCAACACTTGGGTCTGCACAGGCCAGGGTCAGGATTCAATCCTTGGTCCTTGGGGCTGCAAAGTGAGTGCTTAACCCACTGAGCCATCCCAGCTTCCCTATCTCTTCTTCTTGTAGGACAACTAATCCCATTATAAAGGCTCCACCCTCATAATCTCATCTAAACATAATTTTATACTGACACTCCACCTCCAAATATCATCCACATGGAGAGATCAGATTAGGAATTAGGTCTTCAGCATATGAAAAGTGGGGTGTTGGGGTGGGGGGATATTTAGTTCGTAATAGTTATCTCTTCTGGTTAGGTGTGAACCCAGTCAATGCTGGTTAGCTTTAGAGATTGGGCACTATTTGGCCTTCCATGGTATTCAGTTCCAAATTGCTGCCATGGTCACCTTGAATAAAAAAGCTCCTAGAGGGCTTTGGTTGGACAAAGTTATTGCTATGAAAAGCTATTTAGAAGACCATGGGGCACAGAATGATTATGTGGGAGGTAAGCCAGATATTTGTAACTGATCTGCAAAGCTTTAATTTTTAAAAAATGATGTTTGCGTTTTTTAATTTTGGCCAAAGGCACAGTCAGAGAACCATGACTTATAGTGGATATTATATGAATCAGGGAAAGCCCTGAAGAATGCAGGAGGAAAATGTCTAGAGGAAAAATGTCTGGAGACTCAAATCTACAATAATTCACTGAAGGTAATGGCTAATGGTTTCTCTGGATGGTCATAGACTGGGATTTATGACAGGGTGTCAGAAAAAAAGTATACATATGATATTTCAGAATGAACCAAATATTAATAGATTTGTATACCAGTACTCATCCAATGTCCCCTCCTTAGAGTACTTAACAATAATCCTGTGTAGAAGATAACTTACTACGTGGATATCAATTAGCATCTTTATCCACACACTTCTTGATGGGCTCATCTATCAAGTAAAAATAGAGGCAGAAATGGCAGTTATGCACTGGTATAATGGTAGCAAGGTTCCTCTGGCTAATACCATTGAAGATTGTCCAAACTTCCAACCACAGAAACCAAATACTAGTCACTTGGTGGAGTGGAGGAAGTAATTCATCTTCTCTGAAATAGGCCTTTATCTTGAATATGGATTTGCCTTTCCTGCTATGCATGCTTATGCCAACATCACCACCTTTGAACTCTATTAAATCAGAAAATATTGCTTTTGACCAATAAATTCAACTTTAGAGCAAAAGAACTAAAGCAATGGGTACCACAAACAGTAGTCACTGAACTTATGCTATCATTCAAAAGTAGTTGACTTTATTGAATAGTGAAATTGCCAACTGAAGAGTCATAACATTAGCTGGGAGTTTGAATTGCTCTTCTACAGTTTGTTCTAAACAAGTAAATAATATACAGTGCTGTTTGTCCAATATCCAAAATATAAAGGCCCAGGATTGTATTTGTTTTCTTGGGCTACCTTCAAAAAGTACCAGAGATTGGGTGGCTTAGAAATAGAAATGTATTTTCTCACAGTTCTGGAGGCTAGAAGTCTGTGATCAAGGTGTCAGCAGAATTGATTTCTTCTGAGGGCCGTGAGGACAGGATCTGTTCCAGATCTCTCTCATTGGCTTGTAGATGGTCGTCTTCTCTTGTGTCTTCACATAGTCTTCTTTCTACATGTGTCCTAAGTTTACCAATAAGAGACATTCATCCAAGACCTGAGAATTGAATAAAGGGAAATATAGCAGTACTCAAGAAGATTAGATATGCAGACAAGCACAGTGGCAGGAATATCTTGTTCTCTTAAGGCTAAAATGCTGAAGATTTTACTGTGAGGTCCCTAAAAGTCACTGGATTTGAGCAGAGAGTAGCACTAGAGGGAATACAGTGATCCCTCGTTTTTCGCGGTTAATGGGGACCAGAAGTATGACCACTTTCCGCGAAAGCTGAAAAACCGCGAAGTAGGATTGGCCCCTAGGAATTTTCTCATGGGTCGATGTGGCACCGGAAACCCATCACGTGCCTTTATGAGAGCCCGTGGGATGGACTCTGAGTCAGCTCATCTCTTTGTTTGACATGCAGGGATCCTTCTCTCGCGCGCATCCACATGAAACAACGCTCCTTCCCGCCATGTGGCTGCCGACATGGTTGTATTTTTTCATTTTTATTTTTTGATGAATATTTTGGGGAAACCCGCGAAGCACTGAAGCCGCAGAACATGAAGCACGAAGTGGTGAGGGAACACTGTACTACCGGTACTTCCCTACTTGGGAAAGTAGAACAGTTTCTGGCAGGGTTGAGTTTCTCAAGGCTACATTGTTTTGAACTATTAGCATCCAAGGTTGGTTTATTGCCTTCCAAAGAAAGTAGAATACTAAAAAATACTTGTTGTTATATGAATCTCTTCTCCTCTGAATAAGGACTATTTTCTAATATTTTTTTATTAGCCATCAACTAGTATAATACCTAACACATAGTTGTCATATGTTAAATAGTAATTAATTGAAATTAGTGCCTCATTAGTATTCTAAATAGAAGGGATTATTGACTGAAGTGTGTAAGGTTGAAGAATGCTATAGTGGTCATGCCAACTTTCTTTTTCTCTTACCAGACAACTTTGAGGACTTTGGCAAGGAAAACTAATTACTCAAAAAGTTTTTAAATGAGGCTCAAAAATGGAAGGCACAGAATTCATTGGGTTAAAACTTCAATGAGGTAGCACTGTGTGTGTGTTCACGCACACACAAGCACATGCGCATGCACATAATACCATTAATTTACATTTATAACTAATAATAAATAATTAATTTACATTAAAAATTTCAGTGGCAAAGCCTATATATTGGAGGGGAAAACAGTTATTGCATATTTATTATTATATATCTATTATTGTATGTCTTTAAATACCTTTTACTTAATCCACACAATGCTATAAAGTGGAAATTATTTCATCTTCACAGCCCTGTAAAATAGATATCATTAGAAAAAGTAGAAGTGGGGTTGGTTAAGTAATTATAACAGACATTTATGGAAATGCCATTCCTGGGTTAGATCATTTTCCCTATTGCCTCAGGCTTTGCACAGGATCTTCCGTCTGTCTAGAACATTCTGCAAGCTTGGTTTCAACTAATTATTATTTATTCATTCTTCATATTTCAGTCTAAATATTGTTTACTCAGAGAAACCTTCCCTGACCCCTCACCACACCACATCAGGTACTGTGATTCCTCTCTATATCTTTTTTCTCAGCATGTACAGTTTCCAGCTACTCATTGTGTGGCCATTAGATTTGTCTGTCTCCTTTGCTTATGCATAGGCCTATTAAAATTACCTAAATCTGTCTCTTCCTATCCCCATTGCCCAGCACAGAGGCCCAGCACAGAGTCTAGCATGTAGTAGGCATTCAGTAAATATTTCATCGATGGACAGATAGATGGATAGATGGATGGATGGATGGATGGATAGATGGGTAGATGGGTGGGTAGATGGGTGGATGGATGAATACCATGTGCCAGAAGTACTGTTAAACACCTTAATTACATAATTATCTCATTCAATTCTCACAACAAACCTATGAGTTATGGCCTATTTTTATCCCCATTTTGCAAATGAAGGAGCTGACAAGAAGAAGTATAATAACTCACATACATAGTAAGTGAGAGAACTGAGAGCTAAACCTGGTTCTTTCCACTCACCATATTTTTATTATACATTTCAATTCGCACCTATAGATAGGTTTTTATTGACCTTCACATGAAAGTAAAGAGTAAGTCAGTACAAAACAGTAACAAGCAGTTTTAGAACATGTGAAGACTGGAGGAAAATACAATATCAGGGACAGACTTGAAATTCTTTGCACACTTTTGAGATAGAAAGCAAAAGCTGGGGATTTCAAAGAACATACTTTGTACTATAAAAACTGCAGAAACAGCTCAACAACTATTATACACATTAAATTTCTATAAAAAACATAATTTAAAGAAGTGGTCATTTTTGGGTTTTGCAAAAAAGGAAGCAAAAAATCTATAAGTAGATGAAGAAATTATCTTCCATACAATTTTGATTTTTATGGAAAATTTTTTATAAATTTTATTATCTGAATTATTCTTAATTGTAAATGAACTTTTATTCACAAATATATATATTTCAGAGAATTTTATGTAAATGCATAAATGTGGAGCTTTTTATTTGTTTGCTTTTTTATTTGTTTGACTTTTGCAACCTTTTAACTTTCCTTTACATACATCAGCCCTTACTCCTACCCCTAGGGAATCCATTTTTTTACAACTTAGTGGATATTCTGTTACACATTATTTATAGTTAGTCACATAATTCTATTTAATCATATACACACATATTTATACATTATACACTTTTGATTATTTCTTTACAAGAAGGGGTTCACATTATTTATGCTCATCTGCATCCTGCTTTTCTCCCCCAACTCCTCATGGAAATCCTTCAAATTGACTGGGGTTGCTCGGATTTATTATTTTTAAATGGCTGCATAGTATTTCATGATGTTCATATATGGTATGATTTATTCAGGCCTGCTCCTATTAATAGGAAATGTTCTATTCCTGTTGGCCACTAGAGAGCACCATTGGAGCAGAATCAGGTTCAGCACAGTCTAATTTGGGGTGAAGATTTAGAGATATATTTGTTATTAACTTTGCCTCTTAGTTCTTACTATCCTGGTCAAGGTTTTGTTGATCTTTGCTAAGGGAGAAAACCCTGAATTCACTAGCTTTCTCAAGAACTGTCTTGAGATGCCAGGGTAGTTTAGTGGTTGAGCACTTGACTCGCAATCATGAGGGCCAGAGTTTGATCCTGTCCCCGGCCTGTGCAAACCCATATGCTGAACTACAGTGCAACTGGTAATTGCCAGGATGGCTTAGGTGGCAAAGGTTCTCACCTCTCTTCTGAGAGGTCCCCAGTTCAGTTCCTGCCCAACTCGACCCAACATTCACCAGTGTGGAATGGAACCATGTCACAACTAATGATGTACAACTAGGGAGAATGCTGTGGACCCTCCCCCATTTTCTCTCTCTCTCTCTCTCTCTCCTGTCAATATTAAAAGAAATCTTTAAAAACATGAAGTATAAAAGTGTCATATTCTAATTCCAATGAGATGATAACAGACTCACCATAGTTGTCCACAGGCCCAGTGGGAAAAGAGTCCACAGGAATGTTCTAATCAACTCAACCAACAAAAACATTCACTGTCAATATCACTGTTATTACTGCAATTTATGGACAACAAAAAATTGCCAGTAATTATAAGACCTTGTTACTCACCACAATCCTGTGAAGTAAGCACACTGCTATGCCAGTATACAGATGATGTGTGTGATATAGATAACACACACAGATTCAGGTTCTTCAGAGATCTCCCTCATATTGGTGTGTATTCACTCAGTCACTGTGTGGCCCCTTCTGCATCTCCTTCTTCAACTCTTGGTACCACTGGTCTCAATCTAAATCTGATCCAAATTCCCTACAGTTTTTCAAACACTAGAGTTCCTATGACTGTATTGCTATTACTACTATCCTGTCTGCCTTCTTCAGCTTCCCAGGGATATCACCTCAACTCAATCTTATCTGCAAGACAAATGACTCCTTCAAGGGGGTCACATTACAGTTTGCCCAATGGAAAAATGCCCTCTGGAGCTTTCCCAGGTAGACTTAAATACTGCTTGAATCTCAAGATAATGAAAAAAGTTGCGTGCTTATCTAATTTCACTACTAATTTAGAAAAAAAGTTCTAAAGCCAAGCCTTATTGTTCTTAATATTCCTGTTCCTGGCACAGTGGTTGGCACATAGCAGATGTTCAATATATGTTCATAAATGAAGAAATGACTGAATGAATGAGCTGTAAGGGCTTACACAAAAAAACTAGCATCAAACCCAATTCTTAGCATAAAATATGTAGAAGCCATTAGATTTGGGTCACTTCTATTCAGAGAAAATTTCTGTAACAAATCCATTTACCAAGCCAATCAGTAGCAAATAAAGAACCTTTGGCTTTTGTTCTGCAGCTGAGCCTGCCGTGCAAACTTTGCCTGTGGATCTGGACATTTTAAATCGAAGAGAGTGTGTTTTGCTTTCACATATGCCTCAGGTCTACTATTAGTTGATGCTGAGAGATAAGGTGAAATTTCTTATTAAGCAAAAGTGTTTCAGGCTCCAAAGTACAAATACACAGCAGCTGTTGGAGATGAAAGGAGAAAAAAATAATTTTACCTTTCACCAGAAAAATTCATAGTAAAAGTGGATATTATTTTTCTCTGTAAAAATACATGCAGAAACTCTTTGGCTTGGCTGGTCTTATTATTTCCTCTTGCATAAGGCTTATCAGTCCTCCTGGGAAAAAGAAATGAAGACCATGCGATGTGAAAGTCACTGGGGCCACAATTAGAAATGTTCTTTCTCATGTAGTGTTTTCTTTTCTGTAAACTCCAGATGCCACTAATGAGAATGCCCAAATATTACATCGACTAACCAGGGACAGTGTTCTTTGCTGCTCAATAATACATTTACAAGTGGTTGATTCTAATAAGAAACTGGGTTACTGTAGGATTCTTCACCTAGGAATATAGTCTATATTTTTATAGTGTAACTTAAATTTGCAGTTATAAATGCATGTAGTCAAAGGCATCGTGAGAAGACCTTTGGAAATCTTTCCACCTCTCAGACAAAAGTTGACTTTCTCTTTTTTTTGCATGTTTCAAATTTAATCAAATAAAAATGCATATAAAGTAGTTTTTCTCTGCATGTCCCCAAAGTTTATATGTATTTTTAATATCACAGAATCAGACATTGCATGGGATCTCTAAACACTGTCTGTCCCACACAGGCAGAACTTCAACTAATCCCTGAAAGCAAACCACCCACCCTTTCCTGGGAAATATCTCAAAGGGACATCATAAACCAGTGCATGCTGCTATCTCTTGGCACGATTTGCTTCCTTGTGGTTTGAATATCATTGTCTTCATTTCCTCTACTATGCAAGTAGGAGTTTAGCTTTTCCATTGCTTTCATTTCCTGTGCTGCCCAAGTAGAAGCTTAGTTTTTTTTCCATTGTCTCCAGTGTCACTGTGGGCTTCTAGACTCAGAGAGACGTGTCTTTAGATAGGTCCCTGAATGCTTCGTGCTATTTTGTGCCTCTGTGTCTTTGCGTATCCTTGCCATCTGCCTGGAAATCGTCTCTTTACCTATGAATCACCCTCTCCCACATTAAGAATATCTATTGACTCTCCAACACCCAGATCCTTTGTGAAACGCCTCCTCATCTCCACTCCCAAGACTAGGATATTGATTACTACAGTAGTTCCTGAGTGCTACCAGCAGCCCTTCTAAAACTGCTGTTCAAAATGTAGTCCTTAACCAGCAGTAGCAACATTACTTGGAAGATTAGTAAAACAGCATTCATATATCTGGGGGTGGAGCCTGGAAATTTGGATGATAACAGGCTGGCTTAAAGTTAAGAAGTGCTATTCTACAATAGTTTAATTTTGAATAACCTTTGGCAGTTGTGGATTTAATACTCTTAATAGGCCAGAAGGTTCATGACATGGAGCTATCACTTCACTGAACAAAATGGAAACAGAATCTTGTGGAGGTCATTTACTAAGAAAGAATATATAAGAGACCAGACTCTAACTTTCACTGAAATTTTCATTTTTCATTTTTGATTACAGACATATTTGGGGGAAAGAATCAAATGGTAATTTTGGAAAGCCATAGATCCTTTAAGAATGTCAATGGTCATGGGGAAGCCAGGATGGCTCAGCGGGTTAAGGGCTCACTTTGTGACCACAAGGTCCACAGATAGAGTACCAGTCCTGGCCCCAGCCCAGGCAGACCCATATGCTGAACTGAGGTGTGCTTCCTTGTGGGAGGTCCCCAGTTTGATTCCTGCCCGGGGCATGCTTCCCATGAAGGAGGCCCCTGGCATGGTTCCAGCCTTGCACAGCCCCCGCATCCACCTGTGTACAATGAAACTATGTCGAAAACTGAGAATGTACTATAACTATAAAGACTAACTATAAAGACTGCTCTGGGCCCTCCCCCTTCTCTCTGTTTGTCATAAAGAAAAAAGGAACAGCAACAGTCAACACTTTATGCCTTTTTTCTTTTAACATTTATTTTTATTATTTTTTTTGACAGAGACAGAGAGAAGGGGGAGGGCCCAGAGCGGTCTCCATAGTTGACAGCATTAGTTTTCCTTATAGTTTCACTCCACAGGTGGGCACAGGGCTATGCAGGGCAGGAACTGGGCCAGGAGCCTCCCCCATAGGCCCTGGCAAGAACTGAACTGGGGGCAAACCCCAGTTCAGCATATGGGTCCACCTGGGCCAGGGCCAGGATTTGTTCCTCAGGCCCTGGGGCTGCAAAGCGAGTGCTTAACCCGCTGAGCCATCCCAGCTTCCCCACTTTATGCCTTTTTAACATTATATTGGAATTATTCCTTTGCATGTTTGTCTCATATTAGCCATCTAACCATCTCTCGTTAATTTCAGAATGGATGTTCACAGGCCCTGACTGACACATAGTGAGCATTTAAGATGTTAATTGAAACAGTGAATGAGTGGATGTCCACACAGAGCATTTCTTCCTGAAAGCTCACTTCCTGTTTTAAATAATACAACCGTCGAATTTAGTTTTGGTTTGGTCTCTGCAAATAGTTTTGGTTTATGACGTCCCTGACACAACCAACTGTGTCAGCACTATCTTAGAAGTATATCCTGTACAGATAGATTCCTAGACCCACTATAAAATTTGTATCTGAATCTCCAGTTTGTGGGATCCAAAATCCCAGGTGATTCTTATGTAAGCAAAGTTAGAAACAGGGGATCGTGTGCTTACCCAATTTGCCATGCTCTGAAATTGTTTATTACCCGTAGAATAAGCAGGGAAATATTCTTAACCAGAGGTTCATTATTTAAATTCAGTATAGAAAGAGTCCTAATGAGATGAGGAAAAAAGAAAGAATTCCATGGAGAAATTGTATTATGCAAAGATACAGTCTCATGAGTTCTACCATGTTTGGATTGAAATGCATATCTTTGTCAATAGTTGCTTTGGCAAGTGGGAATGTTTAAGAAGTTTCATTAGCTAAAACACCACTTACGTAAAAGCAAAACAAAACAACAACAACAAAAAAAAACAGTGAAATATACTCCCAGGAATTCAAATCAACAAAAGAGAAAGTAAAGGAGCAATTGCTCTTCCCAAAAAGAAAATTAAAAAGAGCCAAACATAGTTATATATTCTCCCCCAGCTCCTTCTCTCAAAAAAGGAGATGCAAAGGCACAGGAGACAATGACTGACCTTGTTATGATTTCAAGGGGTTGAAAACTTCCTATCTGTTGCTTTAGAGTTCTTTACCCAGAAATGTGTTCTCCTGTTACACAATTTTAGATATCACCTAAGATATAAATGCCCTGTGGGGGGAAAATACATTGGCTTAAATACAAATATAATATGGGAAGATTGTGGCAAGGGTGTGTAGTTTGGTAATAACTCTGAAATTGCCAACATATGAGAGATGTTCAAGAAATTAGTGGACTTAATGTTTGGAAGCCACAGTCATGAAGAGTAGCCATCACAACATTGCTTTTGTGCACAGGCGTGCTATTGTGCACAGGCGTGCTGTTGTGCTCAGGCGTGCTGTTGTGCACAGGCACGCTGTTGTGCACAAGCGTGCATCACCCCTTTATTTCATTTTCCTCTTCTTTTCTCCTTCACAGATTCTTTTCACTGTTTCAGCAGACTGGAACAGTAATCTCCAGTTACTGTGATGCCCTTAGCCTCGTAATCAATCAGCAGGATATCCTCTGTAACCCAAAAAACTGTAGCCACAATTTTTCCAGCTGATTGCAACACCTTGAATTTCTTAGGGGGTGGCGTGCACTTTTTATGCCACTGCGTGGACTCCTGCTTTGACTCAGGCTCATAATGATGAACCCAAGTTTTATTGCCAGTGACAATCTGGTTTAAAACATCATCTTTGTTGTCTCTGCAGAGGTCCAACAATCGTCATGAATACTCTATGCTCTGATGTTGTTGAAGTGGCGTGAGCATTCTCAGTATCTATATTGCACTAATTTGACATCCTTAGATGCTGATGGAGAATATTCAAAATGGTTGTAGGTGATATTCCAATTATTCCTGCAAGCTGCTTTTTATTCTATCTGGCATCTTCCACTACAAGTTTTTCAACTTCTTTGACAATGTCTGAGGAAATGGCCTCAACAGAGCAACCTGGACAAAGGTCATCTTTAACTGATTCTCTGACTTTCTTGAAAAGGTTATGCCACTTGTAAGCCATAGATTTCCCCATAAGCTGCTAACTTCTCTTCCAAAACATTTTGAGGTATTTTCCCTTGGGTTTTTCTCTTTTTCTTTTTGAGAAACTTAATGACAGTAGAAAATTCCATTTTATCCATACTTGCAGTTTTCTTTACATTTGATGTGCTTCTTACATGATATATGAAAGAACACGGATGCAAGTATGCTGAAATTTGGCACATACACTAGTAACAAGTCACAGAGTCAAACTGTGTGTGCTAGTACTCCCATGTCTCTGGTAACACACCCCTGCTCCGTGAATTTCTTGACCACCCCTTGTATGACTGGAAGGCATGAACAGCCTATTTGAGGACTGTAGCTGAATAGTTTGCAGGTGAGTACAAAGAGGTGGCACTAAGATTTCAACAGGCTGAATCAACCTGAGTTTTATGAACTGTGGAAACTAATTTGCCAAAGCATTTTTCAGGACAAAGCTCTACATCAATGAGAAACTGCTGGGAATAGGACATAAATTGAGCAAAAGAATGGGAAAAAGAGAAGGTCCAAAGAAAGTGGGAATGGGGAACAAAACCAGGAGATCTTAAAAAATATATAACTATAATGTTAAACAAAAAGATAAAACTCTACAGCAGCAGTGTGCAACCTTTTGGCTTCCCTGGGCCACACTGGAAGAATAATTGTCTTGCCCACACATAAAATATACTAACAATAGCTTATGAACTAAAAAACAAATCGCGAAAAAAAAACTCTCATAATGATTTAAGAATTTGTGTTGGGTCACATTCAAAGCTACCATGGTCAAACATGCCTGCTCTATAGCAATGGAGCTACAGCAACTCTGACTCATCCCTTCCTCCTAAAAGTTGAGAAAAATTAATCTCATGTAAAAATGAACAACAAAAAATAATCATAGTTGCATTCTATACAATACTTTTATAAAAAAATAGAAAATTAGGTACAGGAAAACATTTCTATTGATAACAAAAGCACTCCAGAAAAATGTTCAAATAACAGATAAAAACTGTAACCGAATATTTTTCAAATAAAGTAATGGAAATTTTTAAATGATAAATTATATGAAAAATAATAATAAATAAAATTTAAAAAAACTCAAAAATGGGAAGCCAGGATGGCTCAGTGGGTTAAGCACTCACTTTGCAGCCCCGGGGATCAAGGATTGAATCCCGGCCCCAGCCGTGTAGACCCATATACTGAACTGGGGAGTGCCCCCAGTTCAGTTCTCACCAGGGTGAAGACCCTGGCCCAGTTCCTGCCCTGTGCAGCCTCGCGCCCACCTTTGGAATGAAACTATGTGGAAAAGCCAATGATGTACAACTATGGAGACTGTTCAGGGCCCTCCCCTTTCTCCCTGTCTCTGTATCTCTCTCTCTCTCTCTCTCTCTCTCTCTCTCTCTCTCTCTCTCTCTGTCAAAAACAATAAAAATAAATCTTAAAAAAAACAAAAACTCAAACATGAGATAAAAGAACTAAGGACAAAAGAATTTCTTTTTTGGTATATATTTTTAGTTTTTTGTTGTTGTTTTTTTAATTGTTAAATTTATTGAGGTGACATTGGTTGATAATAACTACATAGGTTCCAGGTGTACAATTCTGCTTACATTGTCTATATATCGCATTATGTGCTCACCACCCAGAATCAGCTGTCTTTCCATCACCATGTATTTGATCCCCCCTCCCTATTCCCCACTCCAGCTCTCCTACCCACCTTCTCCCTTCCCTCAGGTAACCACTAAACTATTGACTGTGTTCATGAGTTTTTGTTTCTTTGTTACTTTCAGTTTTATATTCCACCTGTAAGTGAGGTCATATGTTTCTTGATTCTTTCAACCTGACTTATTTCACTTAACAAGATGTTTTCAAGGTCTGTCCATGTTGTCACAAATTGCTGTATTTCATCTTTTCTTATTGTTGAGTAGTATTCCATTGTGTCAATGTACCACAACTTCTTTATCCAGTCATCTATCAAAGGACACGTTGGTTGTTTCCACAACTTGGCCACTGTGAGCAGTGCTTCGATGAGCATTGGGGTACATGTATCTTTGCAGATTAAGGTTTTCAGGTATTTTGGGTAGATACCTAGGAGAGGGATTGCTGGGTCATATGGCAATTCCATTCCTAGTTTTTTGAGGAATATCTACTGTCTTCCATAGTGACTGTACCAGCAGTGTATGAGGGTTCCTTTTTGTCCACAACCTCCCCAGCACTTGTTGTTCCTTGTCTTGTTGATTATAGCCATTCTAACAGGTGTGAGGTGATATCTCATTGTGGTTTTAATTTGCATTTCCCTAATTGCTAGTGATGATGAGCATTTTTTTATGCATCTGTTGACTGTATGTCTTCAGGGGAAAAAGGTCTGTTTAGGTCTTTTGCCCATTTTTGTTTTGTTTTGTTTTTTTTTGTTTTTGACAGAGAGAGAGATACAGAGACAGACAGAGAAGAGGGAGGGCCCAGAACAGTCTCCATAGTTGCACATCATCTGTCTTTCCACATAGTTTCATTCCACAGGTGGGCGTGGAACTGCACAGGGCAGAAACTGGGCCAGGGTCTCATCCCAGTGAGAACCGAACTGGGGGCACTCCCCAGTTCAGCATATGGGTCCACATGGGCCAGGGCCGGGATTCAATCCTCGGTCCCTGGGGCTGCAAAGTGAGCACTTAACCCACTGAGCCATCCCGGCTTCCCTTTCTGCCCATTTCTTAATTGGATTTTTTGTTATTTTGTTGTTGAGTTGTATGAGTTCTTTATATAGTTTAGATATTAGCTCCTTATCAGAGGTATTGTTTGCAAATGTTTTCTCCCATTCAGTTGGTTTCCTTTTTATTTTGTTGATGGTGTCCTTTGATGTGTAGAAGATTTTTAGTTTGATATAGTCCCCTTCATTTATTTTCACTTTTACTTTTTTTGCCTTTGGGGTCAAGTTCATAAAGTGCTCTCTGAACCCAAGGTCCATAAGTTTAGTACTGATGTTTTCTTCAATGCACTTTGTTGTTTCGGATCTTTCGTAGAGGTCCTTAATCCACTTTAAGTTAATTTTGGTATATGGTGACAGTTCATAGTCCAGATTCATTCTTTTGCATGTGGTTTTCCAATTTTCCCAGCACCATGTACTTAAAATGCATTCTTTTTCCCATTGTATATTTTTTGCTTCTTCATCAAAGATTGTCTGTCCATATATTTGTGGGTTTATTTCTGGGTTTTTTATTATGTTTCATTGGTCAGTATGTTTATTTTTCTGCCAATACCAAGCCATTGATTATTGATGCTTTCTAGTATAGACTGAAGTCAGGGAGCGTGATGCCTCCAGCTTTATTCTTTTTCTTTTTTGTTTTTGGAGGATTGCTATGGCAACTTGGGGTTTTTTGTGGTTCCACATGAATCTGATAAGTTTTTTATTTATTTCTCAAAAGCATGTCTATGGGATTTTGATTGGAATTGCATTAAATCTGTATATTGCTTTGGGTAATATGGCCATTTTAACTATGTTGATTCTTCCAATTCATGAATATAAAATATCTTTCCATTTCCTTGTATCTTCTTCAATTCTTTTAATAGTGTCTTATAGTTTTCCATGTATAAGTCCTTTGTGTTCTTTGTTAAGTTTATTCTTAAGTATTTTATTCTTTTTCTTTTGATTGCAAATGGTATCATTTTTCTCATTTCCTTTTCTGAAGTTTTGTTGTTTGTATATAAAAATGCTATGGAGTTTTGTACACTGATTTTGTATCCTGCAACTTTACTGTATTTATTTATTATTTGTAATAGTTTGCTGATGAAGTCTTTAGGGTTTTCTATATAAAGGATCATGTCAGCTGCAAAAAGTGATGGTTTAACTGCTTCATTTCCAATTTAGATGCCTTTTATTTTTCTTTTTTTCCTGCCTAATGGCTCTGGCTAGGACTTCTAGCACTACACTGAATAGCAGCAGTGACAGGGAACATCCCTGTCTTGTTCCTGATTTTAGAAGAACTGGTTTCAGTTTTCCCCCATTCAGTATGACATTTGCTGAGGGTTGTCACATATGGCCTTTATTATGTTAAGACACTTTCCTTCTATACCCATTTTATTTAGTATTTTGAGCATAAATGGATGTTGTATTTTGTCAAATGCTTTTTATGCATCAATTGATATAATCATATTGTTTTTATCCTTAACTTTTTTTATATGGTGTATCACATTGATCAATTTGTGTATGTTGAACCATCCTTGTGCCCCTGGAATGAATACCACTTGATTGTGATGCATAATCTTGTTGTATTCTATTTGCTAGTATTTTGCTTAGAGTTTTTGCCTTGGTGTTCATCAGAGATATTGGTCTACAGTTTTCTATTTTTGTAACATTCTTGTCAGGCTTTGGTATTAGGGTAATGTTGGCCTCATAGAATGAGTTGGGAAGTATTGCCTCTTCTTCAATTTTTTGAAAAAGTTTGAGGAGGATAGGGTTTAGTTCCTCTTTGAATGCCTGGTAATACACATTAGTGAAGGCATCTGGTCCTGGACTCTTGCTTTTGGAGAGGTTTTGGATGATTGTTTCAATTTTCTTACTGTTGATTGGTCTGTTTAGGTTATTCAGTTCTTCTTGATTCAGTCTAGATAGACTATATGTTTCTAAAAATGTGTCCATTTCTTCTACGTTGCAAAATTTGATGGTACATAGTCCTTCATAGTATTCTTGTATGATCCTGTGGTATCATTTGTAATTTCTTCTCTTTCATTTCTAATTTGGATTATTTCTGTGTTTTCTCCTTTTCCCCTGGTGAGCCTAGCTACAGGGTTATCAATTTTATTAATTTTTTCAAAGAACCAGCTCTTTGTTGCATTAATTTTTTCTATTGTTTCTCTATTTACTATTTCATTTAGTTTTGCTTTAATTTTTATTATTTCCTTCTTTCTGCTGGCTTTGGATGTTCTTTTGTTCCTTTTTTCTAGTTCTCTAAGATATGATATTAGGTTCTTTACTTGTGATTTTTTTTTTCTCTTGAGATAGGTTTGTACTGATAGAAATTTCCCTCTTATTACTGCTTTTGTTGCCTCCTAGTAATTTTCATATGTTGTGTTTTTATTGTCATCTGATCCTATGTATTTTTTAATTTCTTCTTTTGTGTCTTCTTTGATCCAATCATTTTTTAATAACATGTTGTTTAATCTCCATGTATATGTGGTTTTTCCTACCTTCTTTTTATAGTTTATGTCGAATTTCAAAGGTTTGTGGTCAGAAAAACACTTGTTATGATTTCAATCTTCTTAAATTTGGTGAGGCTACCTTTGTGTCCCAGCATGTGTTCTATTCTTGTGAATGTTCCATGTGCATCACAAAGGAATGTACAGTCATGTGTTGTAGGATGATGTATCTTATAAATATCAATTATATCCAATTGCTGTAATGTAACATTTAAAGCTAGTTTTTCTTATTTATTTTCTGTCTGAATGATCTGTCCCTGGCAGTCAATGGGGTGTTTAAGTCCCCTACTGTAATTGTGTTTTTGTCAGTTTCTCCTTTTAGATCTGGTAGTAGTTGCTTTGTAAATTTTGGTGCTTCTTGTTTGGGTGCATATATATTAACACGTTGCATACGGCGGGGTTTAAAACCCTCATACTCCTCTGTTCTGGCAGGTATTTAAATGAGACCACGTTGAAATGAACTCTTCTCTTTAAAATGCTATTGCTTCCATATTATTTACAACTTTTCAATGAAATTTTTTGTACTTACTCACATAAATTTATCCATTGATAATATTTGCTCGTTATATATCAACCAAACCTCATTAATTAAATAAATCTTGCAAAAAATAAAAGGTCAAGTGTAAAAATGAGAATTCTCGTTACCCATCTTTAATGCATGGCTCAGAAAAAATGAAGATTCTCGTGATCCGTACGCAATGTGTTAATAAGGGCCATGTCTTCTTATTGTATTGTCCCCTGTATCATTATAAAATATCCATCTTTGTCTCTTACTATCTTTTTAATCCTAAAGTCTGTTTTATAGTTATAAGTATGGCTATCCCTGCTTTCCTCTGGATGCCATTTGCTTGGAGTATTTTGTTTTTCCATCCTTTCACTTTGAGTCTGTGTTTGTCCCTGTGGCTGCAGTGTGTCTCTTGGTGACAGCATAAGGTTGGTTTTTGTTCTTTAATCCACTTTGCTCCTCTTTGTCTTTTTATTGGTGTGTTTAGTCCATTTACATTTAGGGTGATAATTGATATATGAGGATTTCCTATAGCCATTTTATCTTTTGTTTTTGGTAGCTCTTTTGTTCTTATTTTTTTAATTGCTTCTTTGGTTTTTAATTCTCACTGGTTCTTTTAGGTTGATGGTGATTATGACTTATTTCTGTTTTCTCTTCTTTTATTGCTATGTATTTCAGTTCTAAGTTCTTTTTCAGTGGTTATCATGAACTTTATATAAAAGAAAGTTTTGTATATGCAGTGGTTTCTTTTCTTAAGGATGTTTCTTACCTCCATTCTCTTTGGAAATTTAAACCTTTCCTCACTCTCCTTTTATGTTTTTGTTGTTCCAGTTTATTCCTATTTACTTTTACTTTTTGTTTCAGGTTCAATCTCCTCCTTCAGCATTTCTTGAAATGCTGGCCTTGTGCTGAAGAATTCCTTCAGTTTCTGTATGTCTACAAAGGTCTTCGTTCCTCCTTCATGCCTAAAGGATAACTTTGGTGGGTATAGAATTCTAGGCTGGTAATTTTTCTCCTTTAATATTTTGCATACTTTTTTCCATTCCTTTCTGGCTTGTAGAGTTTTTGTTGAGAAATCTGATGATAGTATGATGGACTTTTCTTTATAGGTTATGGTGTTCTTTTTTCTGGCTGCCTTGAAGATTCTTTCTTTGTCTTTGACCTTCGATGTCTTCAATATAATGTACCATGGAGAGAGTCTGCTAGGATTCAGGTAGCTAGAGTTCCTGTTTTTTTTCTTGAATTTGAGTTTCCAGTTCTTGCCATAGATTTGGGAAGTTCTCATCTATTATTTGTCTGAGTAAATTTTCTGTGTCCATCTCATCCTCTGCTCCCTCTGAAATACCTATTATTCTCATATTATTCTTTCTAATGGAGTCAGACAGTTCTTGTATATATCTTTCATTTCCTTTAGCTTTTAGGTCTTTCTCTTCTTCCTTCTGTAACATTTCTAAATTTCAGTCTTTGATTTCACTAATTCTTTCCTCCATCTGGTCAGCTCTGCTTTCTATGCTAGCTATTTCTTTTTTCCTTTCTTTTATTGTGTTGTTTATCTCCAGAATTTCTATTTACTTCTTCTTCTTCTTTTTTTTTTTTTATAGATTCTATTTCCTCTCTAAGATCATGTAGCTCCCTCTGTGTACCCTGCCAATTTTCTTTGAGCTCTTTGAATGATTTCAGAATTGCGGTCCTGAATTGTCTGTCATTTATCTTGTATGTTTCCATATCTTCAAGTTCCTTTTCTGGAGATTTTTCTCTTTCTTTTTTTTTTAAAGATTTATTTATTGGTTTTGACAGAGAGAGAGAGAGAGATACAGAGTCAGAGACAGAGAGAAGGGGGAGGGCCCAGACAGTCTTCATAGTTGCACATCATCAGTTTTTCCACATAGTTTCATTTCGCAGGTGGGCATGGGACTGCAGTGGGCAGGAACTGGGCCAGGGTCTCGCCCCGGTGAGAACTGAATTGGGGGCACTCCCCAGTTCAGCATATGGGTCCACACGGGCCAGGGCCGGGATTCAATCCTCGGTCCCTGGGGCTGCAAAGTGAGCGCCTAATCCACTGAGCCATCCCGGCTTCCCCTCTCTTTATTTCTGAGTACCTTTGTTCACAAGGGTATTAATTGCTGTTGGAACATTTCATTTCCTGGATATGAGGACTTTTCCCCTGGTAGATGTGAAGAAATATTTCTTTGACTTCCTAGCGGGTGTTGCTACAGTGTCTTATAATATTTTTTCTTGTTTATTTGGTTTTCTCATGGTGGGAGACTTCCTAGAAGGTGACCTATTACTCAGTTGCCCTGGTCTCTGTACGCCTCCTCTTTGGGAAGATATAGTGGGAGATGGTATTATATGCCTCTGAGATCTCACTGCATTCAGAAGCTTTCACGCGTGTGCTTCAGTTTTCCCAAATCCCCCCTCTGGCTTCAGCAGGAAAAGTTGGGGTGGGGTATGTTGGCAAAGGCGCAGGTTTGTTTGTGTCACAGAATAATGGCGGCTTCCTGGCTGCAGCTCATTGACTGCAGGCTTTGTGTCCAAGGCCACACAGTGCTCGGCTGGGGCCCCACCTTTATGAGAGACACTCTGAGCTTCAGCCTCCAGCACTCCCACTACTGGCACTTCAGCCACCAACTGTTTGCTTACTGTTCCTGTTACCAGCCTCATGTTCTGCAGGCCCCCAGATCCAGCTGCCTGACCCAGGCACCAGCAGCCAGATCTTCACTCTGGTAACCTGCACCAATCTCTGGCTGCTTCTGGTGTCTCACTCTGGCCTCCTGCACTGCATTCTGGCCACCCTCACCATGCCACGGCTGCTCCCCTTGCACTCCCACCAGGGTGTCTTGCCACAGCCAGCTGCATTTGCTTCTTACATTCACCCTGCATTCTGGCTCCCTGTACCTCTGTCTTTGTCCATTCCAGGCCTCCAACCCACACAGAGTCGTTCTGCTCCTGGACCCGCACCCCCACGCTCCTACCTCAGTCAGTCTCTCCTCTTCTGGAGTTGGGTCAGCCTCTGGATCGGTCACCGCGTGGATCTCTGGGTCACACTCCATGGTGGGTCTCCACACGGCTCCCTTTTTTTCTTTCTCACTTGCCTCCGCCTCTCCAACTTTAGAAATTTTCTTGTGATGAGGGGGTCTCTCAGCTAAGACTATTGCTTAGGGATTCTTTGGTTGAATTTTAGGTGTTTAAATTGTTGTCTTTCCAGGAGAGGTTTCAAGAGCTTCTCTCACACTGCCTTCTTGGGGATATTCCTTTTTTTTTTTTTTTAATTACTTCATAAATGTAACCTGAATTACAAACACACACACAAAAGAATCCTAAGTGCAGCAAGATAAAGGCAACTAATAACTTATAAGGGAGCTCCCATAAGACAGCCAATTTCTCAACAGAAACTTTGCAGGCCAATGGCAGAAAATATTCAACATGATGAAAAGCAAGAAACTACAACCAAGATTACTCTATCTAACAAGGCTGTCATTCAAAATCAAAGGACAGATAAAGAGCTTCCCAGACATAAAAAATCTACAGGAGTCAAAGAACATTAGCGGGACTTTTTTTTTTTTTTTTTAAGATTTATTTATTGTTTTTAACGGAGAGGGAGAGATACAGAATCAGAGACAGAGAGAAGGGGGAGGACCCAGAACAGTCTCCATAGTTGTACATCATTGGTTTTTCCACATAGTTGCATTCCACAGGTGTGTGCGGGGCTCCACAGGGCAGGAACTGGGCCGGGGTCTCACCCTGGTGAGAACTGAACTGGGGGCACTCCCCAGCCCAGCACATGGTTCCGCACAGGCCGGAGCTAGGATTTGATCCTCCGTCCCGGCTCTGCAAAGTGAGCGCCTAACCCACTGAGCCATCCCGGCTTCTCCAAGGGACTTCTTTAAAATGGAATAAAAGCAAAACTATGAATAATACAATAGCAATAGATACATATTAACAGTTACTTTCAATTTAAACAGGTGAATACTCCAATTAAAAGACGTGAGAGGGAAGCCAGGATGTCTCAGTGGGTTAAGCGCTCACTTTGCAGCCCCGGGGACTGAGGATCGAATCCCATCTCAGCCTGTGTGGACCCATATGTTGAACTGGGGAGTGTCCCCAGTTCAGTTCTCACTAGGGTGAGACCCCGGCCCAGGTCCTTCCCTGTGCAGCCCCATGCCCACCTGTGGAACGAAACTATGTGGAAAAATCAGTGATGTGCAACTGTGGAGACTGTTCTGGGCCCTCCCCCTTCTCTCTGTCTCTATCTCTGTATCTCTCTCTCTCTGTCAAAAACAATAAAAATAAATCTTAAAAAAAAAAAGACATGAAGAGTGTTGTCCTCATTGGAGTGTCTGACAGAGAAAGACAGATGAAAGTTGTCTTCACTTATATGTGGAATCTAAAGAAAATAAAGAAACAAAAACTCATAGATACAGAAACATTTGGACGGTTGCCAGATAGGAGGAAAGTTGGTGGTATGAATAAAAAAGGGAAAGAGATTAAGAAATACAACTTGGTTGTTAAAAATAATTATGGGGATGTAGGGTAAAGCATAAGAAATATAGTCAATAATATTGTAATAACTATGTATGGTATCACATGGCTGCTAGATTTGTTGGGGTGATAGTTAAAATGGGTTTGGGGCAGGGTGAAAAGGTGAAGACATTAAGAAGTACAAATTGGTAGTTATAAAATAGTCATGAGGATGTAAAGTAAAGCATAGGGAATGATATGGTAATAACTATGTATAGTGCCATGTTGGTATTAGACTAGTCAGGGATCACTTCTTCAATTATATAAATGTCTAACCACCATGCTATACACCTGAAATAAATGTAAAATAATATTAAATAATTTAAAAAAAAAGAGAGGTGATACACATATACAATGGAATATTACTCAGGCATAAAAAAGAATGAAATCTTGCTATCTGCAACAATTTGGTTGGACCTAGAGGGTATTGTGCTCAGTGAAGTAAGCCAGGCAGAGAAAAACAAATGTCATATTATTTCACTTATTTGTGAAATCTAAAAAACAAAATAAATGAACAAGAAAATGAACAAAACAGACCCATAGATACATAGAACATTTTAATGACTGTCAGATGGGAGGGGGCTTGAAGGGCTGCATCAAAAAAGGGATGTGATGAAGAAATACAAATTTATAGTTAAAAAATAGTCACAGATATGTAAGATACAACATGGGACACATAGCTAACAATATTGTAATAACTGTGCTCTCAGATGAGAACAGATTTATTGGGGTAATAACATTGTGAGTTGTGTAGATGTTTCATCACTGTGTTGTACACCTGAAACTAGTATAATTTGTATATCAAATATAATTGAAAAATTGAAAAATTATAAACAAAAAAAGAGAGAAAAAGAAGAAGGAAGGAAGGAAGGAAGGAAGGAAGGAAGGAAGAAAGGAAGGAAGGAAGGAAGAGAGGAAGGAAGGAGAAGAGAAAGCACATGGTGCAAAGTTCAGAGTAAACTAAGAGCTTCCAGGAGTCCTCTCCCAGTGAAGTCACACAGGATGTTATTAATTCCCACAGCAACAATTATGATACATGTAAAACACAATCTCCCAGGGATCTCATTAGAGACCCAATGCCAGGGTTTTACTGGGAACTGGTTACATAGGAAACTTCTACCTAGCATGTACCAAACTTTCAAAAAAGGAAAGCAAGTGTTCAGCATAAACCATATTGTTATCATAAGCACATAATGAGCCATTCTAATCAGGAAAACAACACAAATCCTTCTGAAATTCAAGTTTCCAACTTTACAAGCAGGACTTCTAAAGATAGTACTCATGCCTACTATGTTAATTATTTTCTGCAATTTATTTGTTTGTTTGTATAACTTTGCCAAGCTGTACATTTAAGATTTTTCTATTTTATTGCATGCAACTTATATATTGACTTTTTAAATTTAAAAATATAGATAATATGAATGACAAGTGCACTGGTTCTCTTCTGTGAGCACATTTTCATGAGCTGTCAAACAAGAAAGCCATACTTTAGAGTCCTATAAACTGGGCAAAGTAAAGGGGTTCCCCCAATTTGCTATGACTTACCCATCTCAGGAGCATAATGGGTCCTGTTTTTAAGTAGCATAATGTAATATATAGAACAGGTACTTTGGCATTATACCAAACTGGTTTTAAAATCTGGCTCCATCATTTGCTGGTTAAGCAATAACAGTTAAGATGTTTTATTTATCTCAGCTCTAGTTTCTTCATCAGCAAGATGAAGATGTAATATCTATCACTGAAATGCTGAAAGGAATAAATAAAATGCAGTTGGTACTCAAAAAAATGACATGTTCATTTCTACAAGAGCTAACACTCTAGAAGAAAAAACAAGCACATATACAAAAGAGTATAAGACAAGAGAGAACTTAAGTGCCATGAGGATTGATGAAAGGTTTGGCTTCTAGGAGGCCAGACAGAAGGGTTCCTGGTGGCCTGGAACAGAACTTTATGAAGAAGTAGCATTTGAGCTGGTAATTGAATGTTTGTTAGGAATTTGAAATTCAGAGATGAAGAAGAGGGCGTTTTAGGACCAGGTAAGAGTACATGCAAATTAACAAGCTGAATTTGTCTTGGACTTGATGCCAGCCCAAATTTTGCTAAGAGTACTAGTATTTATTTTACATGATTTGCCACATCCAGGCCACTGTGGGCATCGAACAGAACGCCACGCTGAATGGAGTGACGTTGGGCTATACCACTGCAGATGCCATTTTTGTCTCGTGACATATAGCAATGTTGAACATAAGTATGACCTCAACCAGGAACACTACTGAATCCAGAAGGCAAATGGTAGCTGCTGGAAAAACATCAAATACATGTGCAATCTTCCCTTTGTTTCCTAATCTAGTCAGACTCTACCCTTTTTTCTTAACATATTAAATAGGTATTTAATGAATGTGTAGTCTGTGCCAGGCAATGTGCTATACCCTAAGGATGAAATATACGGGCCCTAGCTCCCCAAGGAGTTCACAGACTGGCCAATAAGTTTACATGTGAGTACATGGATTACATTAGAGAACAGGTGGGGCTTCAGGAGAGAGATGAACAAAGGACTTCAGGGTCACACAGGATAGGACAGACCTCTGATTTGATACATCTGGTTTCTGCTTTGGCATTATGTTCACTGATGACTACTAAACTGAAGGATGGATATGATAAGCTAGCTACTTTCCAAAACTGGTCAAAAAACAAACAAAACACTAGGCTCTAGGTAAAGTCAGAGTGCCCTCTACTGTAATAGAAAGCTGGAATCAGAAGACAAACTATTCTAAGTTTGTGTATATAAAAACACCCTCTACACCCTTTTATTCGTAGACAGAAATAAATATCCTCCTCTCCTAAAAATAATCCATATTGAGCCTGATGGAGCCTTCTGTTCAGAGTTGGAAGGCAATAAAGGAGGATCAAAAAAACATTAAACACGGGAAAGCCAGGATGGCTCCATGAGTTAAGTGTTCACTCTGCAGCCCCCAGGACCAAGGATTGAATCCTGACTCCAGCTCATGCAGGCCTGTATGCTGAACTGAAGTGTGCTTCTCGTTCGTGAGGTCTCCGGTTCGGTTTTCGCCCCCTGGTTCAGCCCCTGGCTTAAGAGGGCATGCCTCCCATGCAGGAGGCTCAGGTCTGGTTCCAGGCCTGTGAGGTTCCTGCCCACCTGTGTGGAACAAAACCATGTCGAAAACTGATGATGTACAACTATGAAGACTGCTATGGGCCTCCCCACTTCTCTTTGTCTCTATCTCTCTCTGTCTCTGACAAAAACAATAAAATAAATCTTAAAAATAAGAAAAATAAATTAAACAGATGTAAACATCCTAGTAGCAAGATAGATTTAGGGGAACTGGCATGTAAAAACCTTCCAGGTTCATTGGTGGGCTATCAAAATCTAAGGTGTGTTAGTCTGGGACTTTTTATAGAAGACAGTAACACTGGACTATCAAATTCTAGCAAGCTCCCATGTGTTTTTATTCTTCTCACCACAATGTGGATAAAAAGAAATTCATCCATAAAAGACACGGAGGAAACTTAACTGCATATTACTATGTGAAAGAAGCAGATATGAAGAAGCTGCATAGTATATGATTCCAACTGTATGGCATTTTGAAAATGGTAAAACCAGAGACAGTAAAAAGATCGGTGGTTGCTGGGGGTTAGAAGGGAGGGAGGGATAAAGAGGCAGAACAGAGGATTTTTAGGACAGTAAAACTACTCTGCATGATACCATAATGGTAGATACATTTCATTATACATTTATCCAAACCCATAGAATGTATAACACCAAGATAGAACCCTAATGCACACTATGAACATTGTGTGATAACAGTGTCTCAATGTAGGGTCATCAATTGCAACAAATACACTCGGAGATGTTAATAGGGAGGAGGTTGGGTGGCGGGGGGAACTCTATACTTTTTTGCTCAATTTTGTTGTGAACCTAATACTGCTCTAAAAATTAAGGCTATTTAATAAATAAAAACTCAATTTAGGTTAAATTAATTATAAGGGTAAGTTTCAGAAGGCAAAATATCATAAAAAAGTAATTTTCTTGTCACTAAAGGGGGCTGTAGAGAGGAAGAAAGGATGTGTGTGTGTGTGTGTGTGTGTGTGTGTGTGTGTGTGTGTGTGATATGATAGTTTGAGCTTCAAAGAAAGCCACCTTACTTTTTTTCTTTTGTCCATCCTTCTTACCAATGGCACAGAGACAATGACCCTTATTACATGTGGTTTAAATTCCAATTGATTTAGTAAAATTGGAAGCATACACTCCAAAGTAGCAATGGTTGTAATCTTAAGACTAACGCATGACACCAAAAGGAGAAGTGACTTACTTAAGGCCCCACCTCCGACAGCCTGGCAGTGCCGGCCTGGGTGACTGGCAATGTGCTGAGCACACAAATTTCATCTACTCCATGAAATAGAAAAGACAAAGGCAATCCATCTTTCCAAAGTGAAGGTCTACAATAAGTGATTCTTTAGCAAATGTGTTACCTTATAGCAGAAATGGAGCTGCTAAAATGTTGTTAGCTTTCCAACAGGTTGAATTATTTGATCTGAACTCTTTTTACCACTCTGAGTTAGTTTCCCAAAATGGATCTCCTATTTTCAAACCCTGTGATTAATATTAATAAATCTTCAAAAAATGACTCAGCAAAAACAATAAAATAAATCTTTTTTTAAAAAGAGGGGAGCAGTGGGGAGCCAAGATGGCTCAGCAGGTTGAATGCTCGATTTGCAGCACCAGGGACCAAGGATCAAATCCCAGCCCAGGTCCATGGGGACATACATGCTGAACTGAGGTATGCCTCCCATTCAGGAGGCCCCCAGCCCAGCTCCAGCCTGGTGCGGCCCCCACCCACCTGTGTGGAAAGAAACCATGTCAAAAACTGATGACATACAACTATGGAGACTGATCTGGGCCCTCCGTCCTCTCTGTCCCTCTGTCTCTGTCAAAAACAATAAAATGCATCTTTCAAAACAAATGACCCAGGAAGAATTATATGGTCATTGACTTAACTGGCATTTATAGTAACATAATTTACAGTTTTAGACATTTTTTTCTAGCCTCTTTAATTATAAAATGACGCTAAATATTTCATCAATCTTGTGTGAATAACATGCTATTACACACAAAAAGGTAAGGGGGAGGTCTCTTAGGACAGGTGCTGAATGCCTTCCTTGCAGTAAATATCCCCAGACACCACCAGTTGGGACATCTGGTAGAGATTTTGTAACAATGAACATCTGGAATTTAATTTGCTACATGTATTAGAAACTCCTTTCATTATAAAAAAACAAAACTCTTCTTTATTCAAAGTTTTTTATAATACATTCACAACCCCACCCAGCCCCTTGAAAAAAAATCTACACAGTCCCTATTGTGAAGACCCTTGAAATTTCTTGACTTCTCAAAATGGTAAGTTAATGCAATTCATGCTAAGTTATTTCAGTTTCTTCTTCCTCATTTCAATCCATTGATGAGCTCTGGCTTATAATTAAGGTGACCTACCTCTTAGGATACTTCAGCTTAATTACTCAATGCTGTCATTTATTCCATGGCCTATGAATTAACAGTTGAAGGTGCAGTACGAGGTCAGGCAGGACAGGTGGGGAGGACAGGCAGCAGGGAGTTCATTTGTGTATGTTGTATACAATGTTCTTTGGAAATAGGCTTCTGTCCTCTTTTTATAGTATTAATAGATTGCTTGCTCCACTGCAAATGACTGCTATCAATAAACACTCTTATTCTCATTTTAGTACTTTAATGTGATGGTGAGACCCAACCATCATTTCCTGGAGATAAAGAAGGCTTAGATTTCAGTACAATCTAAAACATATTGCAAGACATGTTTTTAGTGGACTCAGGATATTTAAAGAAAACCCAACAGACAGACCTTAGATATGATATGATGGCTCTTGCTTTCTGATTTCTTGCCATCCTCAAATACAGGGTCCACCAACCTCCAGAAAGCAAGCAAGAGACATTAGATAACATAAGCCCCCTTTTCAGTTTCGGGGATGGCAGATTGCTCCACAGAGAGAAAAGCAGGAAACCGACATTTAGATCCTGAGTGTGTCTTTTCTAATCCTTTTAAAATTTGCCCTACAGACAGTTTCATGTGCGATATAAGCCAGTAAGTACTTCTCGGAATGATTACCTCCTCCATTGAAACAGATCCCAAAAGGAAATGTTGACTCTGGCTCTTCCCTTAATTACTCATAACTCAGCATTTCCTACTATCACTGACACCCATCTCACTAAATTAAAACTCCTCAAACAGTCATGACTGTTACCAAAAAATTGTTTCTTTCTTTCAACTAGTTCTGCTTATAACAAAATTTCCCTTTGGATCTAATATATCAGATTCAGTCTGCTAAAATACTTACTATCTTTCTAATAATTGAAATTTGAATTGATTGCCTGTGAAAAACATGTTCCGTCCAGAAAAACATAGTTCTATAGTTAGCACCTTTTGAAATGGGAAAGTTACATACGGGAAATATACAAGTTTAAGCGGATTTCTCTAAGTTAGTACCAGATGATCTTCTGGTAGTCTTTAGCTTTAAAACAAAATGAAACCTAAAGTTGGTTCAGTAAAGGAGAACTTGTGGTTGTCAGCTTTGTGTTTAGATATATTAGATTGGGAGCACATGATTGTTAAAGAAAGGAAGTTTGACACAGTTAAACCTTTTGACATGACAAAGGAAGGAAATTGATCTGAGTATGTGCCCATAACATGCCATTTGCTGTGATAAGTCTGTCACCCAACTATGATCTCTGGTGTCCCTGTTTGCAGCAGAGCGATTTCCTGCATGATAGCACATTCCTGTTTGACACACCATGCCCGGGAAAAGGCAGTATCATTACCCCCATCTGGGTAGTCACAGCTGTAAGACGTCATCAGAACTCTCTATTTACGTTGCTGGGCGTTGGTCATTCTGCAGGGTTTGCGTCTTTCTCTATTTACTTCCTGCTCATTTAAGAAAAAAACTATAGTAGTGTCCGAATACTTGATCTCAAGATGAATTGGCACATCTCAGAAAAGTAAGATGAGAAGAAGGGAGAAATATATTTCTAGGTCCAGGATTATATCTGTTCTTGCTACTCAAAGGGTAATTCATGGACCAGCAGCACTGGAATCATATGGTTGCTTATTACAAATGCAAAACCTTAGACCCCATCCAAGATCTACTAAATCAGAATCTGCATTTTCACAACATATATGAGAAATTTGTATGCACTCCAGAGTTTGAGATACATTGCTGTAGTTCAACCCCTTTTTTTAATAAAGAAACTGAGTCTCAAGGAAATAGTTTGTGCCAACCCACAAAGCTATACACACACATCAGAGAAGCTAGGACTAGAACCTTAATATGAACGTTCCAGTTAATCTACTTTCACTGTATGAGAGGAAGGCATACAGCTCAAACGCTCCAGGGTCAACATTTTTTCTAACTCACCATCTTTGAACCCGCAGGCCAAACCAATTTCTCCTTACCTGTGAAATCCTCCTCACTTATCTCCTCATCCATGTTGGATTTTGTTACAATCTTCCTCCAGAAAATTCCTGAATGCCTCTTGGAACTTTTTCTGAAAGCAACCATCATGATGAACTCAACCACCCACTTTCTCCATACCTGCACCCAAACAACTGAGCAAAGCTGAATAATATCACTCAATTAAATAGATTGCTATCACTTTACACTTATAATTATCTATCTTAGCTGAGCCCTCAACAGCACCTGTTAATCTTACTATTGTTCTCTAGTAGTAACTTTTCTGTTTTGTACTTTTCCAAATTTCCTCAAATTTCTCACATCTATTCTCAAGTAATGACTCACCTTCAATTTTGCTGAGATAAAAAATGTAATTAGCTATCAAATTCCTCAACTTCCCACCACTGGTTCTAAATCTACACACCCTCCTGCACCGGCCAGCACCCATCTTCTTTCTTCCCCCTTTTTTAATAAATACATCCCCACCTTCTAACAAAGAATAATTATTAGAAACTCATTCATTCTTCTCTTCTCTGGAAGGGGCCTTACCCCTTAGATCATCTATCTTCTCTAAATATGCCACATGCACACATCTTTTTTTCTGAAGCATTTCATCTAAACCACATTCAGGTATAGTCTAGTACTTCCCTTCTTAGACAAGAAGCAAGCAAGCAAAACTTTAGAGTCAACCTCTCTAGTTGGATTGCTATTTCAATTCTCTCCTTTACAGTTGGGTTCTTGGAAGAGTGTGTTGTCTGTACATGTAGTCTTTACCTTTTCATCTCCCATTCACTACTTTTCAGAATAATTTTATTGGTACATGATCTTCTTTTTTTAATTTAATAGGAACAAATTGAAAGAAGAGAGCAAAAAGAAAAGATCACCAAAACTCTCACAACCCCAAAATAATCATCTCTTTTCTCTTTATAACACTTATTTTCTATTAATTTATACTAACAACAGGATGGATAGTTAGGGAGTAAATGTAAAATGGAATGGTATGCTATACACTATTTTTTTGAAGTAAAATTTAATTATTCTTGAATTTAACAGTAATAAATGTTTAGAAAAGTAAATTAAAAGGCTGACTTCTAACTTTGAACAACAAGGTAATTAATCTTTTATCCTTTCCTCACATTCTTAGTTTTATAAATTATATTGTTATAATTTTGTCAAACTTCTTAATACTTAAAATACGTATGTAATTATAATCCTCCAAGTATTCAGCCCTAGTTCTGTTTAAATGTATCTTCAGTATGCTCAATAAATATATTAGGGGCATCTAGATACTGGAAGATGAGAGTGAAATTGGGTAAAATTCTTGTACTAATGGAATTTACATTCTAAAGGGGAGAGAGAAAATAAACAAGATAAAATAAAAGAGGACACTTTTTAGATTGTGTGTAAGAGCTATATTCATCAAGACACATGGTAAATAAGTGAGGAAAATGCAATTTTAGCCAAGAAAAACTTCTGTTTAGAGATAGCATGTGAGTTGGGTCCTGAATCAGTTAAAAGAGTCAATAAAGAAAAGGTCTTCCATCTCCCTTCTCTCTGTCTCTGTCTCTGTATCTCTCTCTCTCTCTCTCTCTCTCTCTCTCTCTCTCTCTCTCTGTCAAAAACAATAAAAATAAATCTTTTTAGAAAAAAGAAAAGAAAAGGTCTTAGGGGATGCCAGGATGGCTCAGAGGGTTGAGCACTCTTCTTGCAGCCCCAGAGTCCGAGGATCAAGTCCCGGCCCCAGCCTGTGGGGACCCATATGCCAAACTGGTGTGTTCTTCCCACGTGGAAGGTCCCCAGTTTGATTTGCACCTGGGGTGATCTTCTCATGTGGGAGGCCCCCAACTTACGGGGACATGGCTCCCATGCAGAAGTCCCCTGGCCCAATTGTTGCACTTTGTGGCTCCACACCCACTAGTGTAGAATGAAACTATATCAAAAACTGATGTACAACTATGGAGACTGCTCTGGGCCCTCCCCTTTTTCTCTGTCTGTCAAAAACAATAAAATAAATCTTTTAAAAAAAGAAAGAAAAGGTCTTAAAAAAAAACATCTACATAGAAGGAAGAGAAAATGCCTAAGACAAAAGTAAGGATGGCTTGTTTGAGTACCAGAAAGCAAGCCAACATAGCTAGAGCTTAAAGGAAGAGGACAGGAGAATATGAGTATGAGATTGAAGAGGTAGTTAGGAGTCATTGCAGGACAACATTTGAAGCTTGGACTTCATTCAGAACTCAATGTGAACCCTTTAGAAAGTATAAGCAAGATGGAAAGAGATGGATATGACCTGATTTATATTTTTAGAAGACCAATTTAATGTCTATGCAGAGAATGAATTAAAGAGGAGGTAGGGTGAAAAAGTAAGAGCAGAAATTCTAGTTAGGATATTATCATAGTAATCCAGGCAAGTGATGATGGTGGCCTGAAGTAGAGTGATAACAGTGAAGATACAAAAGAGTAGCATATTTGGGATATTTTTTACAAATAGAGTGGATGAGATGTCCTAGAGTGAATGGGAGTAGAAGTGGAAGAATGAGGAAAATAGATCCAAGAACAAGTTCTAGTTGGGTTGGTTGGCTAATTGGTTTTGTTTTGTTTTACTTAAGCAATTGGGTTAAAACTGATGTAGGAATCTCGGTGTCCAAAGTTCATCATCTCATGCACTCAAAAAATGGGGACAGGGACTTGTGAGGAAATGTTAAGCAGCAGAGGTTTTATTGAAAGTAAAGACAAAGCTTTCTAATAAGAGGGGACACCTGAAAATTGAATGCCCACAACTAAGGCTAAAGCTACTACTTATAATATGGTTTGCTTAAGTATCTAGGTTCAGGTAGTGGTACCTCCATACTAATCTTTGTCTCAGGTGATATGCTCTGTTGCTTAGGCTCAAAGGAGTTTGAAACAAACTGGGAAACATTCCTCTAGGTCATAAATATGTTTCACCTGAGGGTTCCTACAGCATAGAGAACCTGGTGCCAACTATCTCGTTCCAATCTGTACCCAGTTGTCCTGACTACTTGTACATTATATTCCTAGATATGGTTGCTACAACTGCTGAGCCCTCCCCTAACTGCTTAGTCATTTGTTAACTATCCTGACTTAAAATTAGTGCCATTTATTAAGAGGGGAAAGGCTGGGGAAGTAGTAAGTTGAATTGGGAACAGAAGTACAGAAGTATCACATTTGAGATACCTATTTGAAATCCAAGAATCAGAGGTATCTCTGTCTGGTCTAGAGTTCTATGGAGAGAGAAATTTAAAAGTGGTCAACATGTGGATGCAATTAATTCCAAGGGGAAATCCCTTTAGGTAAGTAGTGGTCCCTAGTCCTTGCTATCCAACAAAATCACTTGAGAAGCTTTAAGAAATATTTATGTCCAGTTTTATGTCACAAAATAACTCAATATACATGAGGATGGGATGTGGTATCTATGCAGAGAGGGAAGTTGACCCAGGAGTAAGCCTTTAAATGCACTCACATCTGGAGGCTAGAAAGAGGAGAATCCAGTAAAGACTGAGAAAGAGTAGCCAGGGAGGAAGGAAGAGTAGAAAACTGTTGTCTGGAAGCCAATAGAAGGAAGTGTTTCATGAAGGATGGAGAGGCCGCTCTGCAGCTGAGACACTGAGAAAGATGAGGTCCAAGGAAATCTAGAGGAAGAAGTCAGGTTACCATCTATTTGCTTTTATTTCATCAGTTATGTAAAGAGAAACCATCAACTAAGAGAGTGTGAAACAGAGTGATACTAAAGGGTGGAGAAGAGAGGAAAGTGTCTAAATGCCATTTTAAAGAATTAGAGAGTAAAGGGAGCACACAAAGAAAAGCCAGAAAGTATTATGTGCTCTTTTGAAAATTATGGGCATAAATTTAAAGTGTAACCAGTTAATGCAATTATATTAGTTACTCCAATCCCATCAGAGGTTCAAAGTGACAAATAACCGGGTTTAATAATGGTAGGGGGGGGAAAGCCGGGACGGCTCGGCGGGTTGAGCGCTCGCTTTGAGGCCATGAGGACCGAGGATCGAATCCCGGCTCCGGCCCAGGCAGGACCCACGTGCTGAACTGGGGAGTTCCCACAGTTTGGTTCTCTAACTGTCTCTGTCTCTGTCTCTCTCTCTATCTGTCAAAAAGTAAAGTAGAGATAACTATGCACTGAAGACAAAAAAGATAATTTTCTCTCTATAAATGTGAAAAGATAAAAAAAAAAAAAAAAAAAAAAAATAATGGTAGGGTTTTTGATTGGGGTTGTGTTGTGTTGTGTTTGTTTGGCCAAATGAATATAATAAAGGGAGAGGGGGAAGCAAGAGAGTTAAACTCCTAGTTTCTCAAGGGTTGATTGATTGCAGTGAGAGACCATAGAAGCCAAGCCTCAAATATGAGAAATCTCTTGCTCTTAACCAAGCTCCAGTCTTATCAGAAAGGCTGTCATTGCAGGGGAAATTTGACATAATCAATCAATCAACCAATTAATCTATCAGATTTTCAAAACTGTGTTTTTAAGTCAATCTAAACTAAACACAGAGAGAGAAAGAGTAATGAAAAATGGTAGGATCAATGGAATGGGGACCCAATGAGGTACAAGAATTGGGAGAGTGTGGTCTTGAGTGAACCAGAGGTCAGTGCTGGTGACTCTGTCCTAATTGCTTTCAAATCTTACATTTTTCCTGTGTTCACTGTGATTAGCTTCTTTTTTAGTAAACAATTTGTTTTTCAACTGTGTGTACTCTGTTCTTTGTATTCTCTGATTTACATATAAGTTTTGTAAAAACACTGGTTCTTAACTTGTTCCCTTTGCTCTGAAGTCTATTTGTGCATTTCATGCTATTGTTTTTTGTTTGTGTGTGCTTGTTTGTTTTTTACCATTATGACCTTGAATTCTTGTTTTATGTTTCTGTTCTTAATAAGAAATTCTGTTCATAATTCTTTTATAACCCAAAGCACGCATGGAAATGTGGACTAAACTATTCATCAGTGGTTTGCCTAGTATGTTCCTTTTTTTCACTTCTTTATCCTCTCCTCTCCTTTTTCTTCCTTCCTTCCTTCCTTCTTTCCTTCCATGGCTTTTTTATTCTTACACACAAGGTGGACAGCTCTAACCAAACTTCTCATTGCTATGACAGAATGCCAATCAGTTCTCACTGACACATTTTGCAGCTCATCTGAGGCTGCACAGTTTTCACCTCTGAGCTATAGGTTAATGAGTGAATATTGTGTTAGATTCATTTTTTTATATATATAGTATGTGGAGCAATGGGAATGGGAGGGAGTTCTTCCAGGGCCCTGGGCATCCTTAATTTGAAGATGTGACATTTTTTTTTATACATTCAGATATATATTTTTTAATATTCTGATAATTCACTTCATCTATTTGTGGGTGCTATTTCCCTAAAACTATTCTTGTGGGGCAAGGGTGCCTAGAATTTTTCCTAAGCTGCCTATTTACTTTCTCAGTCTGCTTCTGTATGAACTTGGGATATTTATAAGATTTTTCAGAATTTGTTAGACCTACCCTCTCTACTTGGGTCTACCATCTCTAACCATGGTTGAGTCTTCTGATTTTTCTTTGACTACCAGGTTTTTACAGTTAGAGAGTAAGACTATAACCACTTCCTTGTTTGAGTGCTGCTGGTGAACTTACTGCTGGTTTCTACTATATGTGTTGTTCGAGGGACAGACTTTTTGTGACCCACTTTCATATTACTTTCTAATTGGGAAACTCCAAAAATGAAATCTTCCCTAGTGAAGTTCAAGTTCTAGTGGAGGGAGGCAGATATTAAATAAATAAGAATAAAAGTTTCAAAGCATCTCAACAGAAATAAAATGTAAAGAACATAGCCTCTCTTTAGAATTGTCTCACTAATTTTACATTTGTTGTTTCCTAGATCTATGAGAATGCTCTTAAATGGGATGTGATGTAACATTTAATAGAAGCATTGTTATTTGGGACTGCCATGGACACAATGACAGGTTAAACACACTAAACCAGCTCCATAACTGGCTCTTGGCAGAGAGGGAGGAGACAGCTGATATCTAGGGTTTGCAAGTTTCTGTGGTATAAATACTTATACCATGTAATGTCAAACTACTAATAATTTAATAATCATCTTGAAAAGTTCTGAATATTTAACAGTGGTTCTTGAGAGCCAATAGATGATAGCAAAAGTTAAGCCTTTCAGCCTGTACTATAAGGGCAGCTGCTCTGGAATCCAAGTTCCAGTCCTTATTTTTGAAGTGGCCTTGAATGAGTTATTTAACCTCTCATAGTCTCTGTATTTTCATCTTTATAAGATACCAGTTAAACAACCAAAATGCCCTTCGATAGATGACTGGATAAAGAAGATGTGGTACATTTACACAATGGAATACTACTCAGCAATAAGAAATGATGAAATACAGTCATTTGTGGCAACATGGATGGACCTAGAGACCATCTTATTAAGCGAAATAAGTCAGACTGAAAGAATCCGGAAACATATGACCTCACTTATAGGTGGAA
>PVKE010010603.1:0-42087 GCA_004027555.1 Craseonycteris thonglongyai | reverse complement strand
TCCATTTACATTCAGGGTGGTGATTGATATATGAGGATATCCTGTATCCATTTCTTCTTTCCTTTTTATATTTTTGTTGTCCCAACTTTTCTCCATTTATTTTGATTTCTGGATTCAGGTCGGATAGCCTCCTTTAGTACTTCTTGGAGTGCCGGTTTTGAGCTGGAGAATTCCCTCAGCTTCTGTATATCTGTAAAGGCCTTAATTCCTCCTTCATATCGAAAGGTTAATTTTGCTGGATAGTTAATTCTTGGCTAGAAATTTCTCTCTTTTAATAGTTTGAAGATTGGGCTCCACTCCCTCCTGGCTTGTAGAGTTTCTGCTGATAAGTCTGGTGACAGCCTGATAGGTTTTCCTTTGAAAGTTATGTTTTGTTTTTCCCTGGCAGCCTTGAGGATTTTTTCTTTGTCATTGATTTTTGTCATCTTCAGAACAATGTGCCTTGGAGAAGATCTGCTAGGGTTTAGGAAGTTAGGGCTTCTGCTTTTCTCTTGGATTTGGGGCTGTAATTCCTTCCACAGGTTAGGGAAATTTTCATCTACTATTTGTTTTAGTAGACTCTGAGAAGATTTCATCTCACTTCCTTCTGGTACCCCTATTATTCTAATATTGTTCTTTCTGATGGAGTCAGAAAGTTCTTGTAGGGCTCTTTCATTTCTCTTGATTTTCCTTTCCCTTTCTTCTTCCCTCTGTGACATTTCCATGTTTGTATCTTCAATTTCACTCAACCTTTCCTCTAGCTTGTCAGACCTGTTTCCTATGCTGGTCAGTTCTTTTTTCAGCTCTCCCATGATGCCTTTCATTTCAAGGAATTCCTTTTGGTTCTGCTCTAGCTTCTCAATTTTGTTGGTAAAGTACTCATTTTTTTCAAGAAATTTCTTGTTGAGGTCATTTAACTGTGTCTGGGTACTTTGCCAGCATTGAGTGAGCTCTCTGAGTGTCCTGATTAATGCAGCCCTGAATTCTGTTTCACTTAAATTTGATTCCAAGTGTGCAAGGTCCTTTACTAAAGAATTCCCCTGATCTTCTGGAGGGGCTTTGGATTCTGAGGTGTGCATTGCGTTTGATATGGTTCTTTTTGTCTTACGCATGAGTCTGTTTTCCCTCTGGGGGTTTGCCTATCAGATGGGCTTGTCTTTATTTTTTCTTTTGGGCTCAGTTGTGGGAGAAGGAGATTTTGGGAGAGGGTTGGGGGAAGCAGACAGCTTCTGTGTCCTGGGGCACTTCAGGTTGCTCTCTAAGCTGTTAGATAGCAGGGAAGTAAAGGTGTGGCCAGGGGTGGGAGCATGTGAGTAGGAGCTAGGGTGGGCCTGAGACGCAATAGCAGATTCCTCTTTCAGCAGCGGGGCTGGTGGTTCAGTGCTGGCGGGGCGAAGGAGCTCTGGTCTTTCTCACCTCTTGGCTGCCCCTCCTTCAATCGTATCTGCAAGCCATGCCCGCAGGGCAGCACTTGGATGGGCTGGGGCTTGGCAGAGGCCCTGGTCGGCTGCGCAGTTCCGCGCACAGGCAAAGATGTTGCTGCATCCCGTTGGCAGTCCAGTTGCGCGCGTGAGCTGCAATGGCCTGGTGGGCGGGGCGCTGAAAGCCCAGTTGCGTGCTCACGAGCAGGTAGCAGTGCCGCAGTGGCCCGGTGTGCAGGGGACCGAAAGCCGGTCTTGCACGCAGGCAGCGGCGCTGTGGTGACCTGGTGAGCAGGGCACCAAAAGCCCAATTGTACGCTGGCGAGCACGCATCAGTGCTGCGGCGGCCCGGTGGGCTGGGCACCAAAAGCCCGGGTGCGTGCACGCAGCGATGCCGCAGCGGCCCGGTGGACGGGTCGCCAAAAGCCCAGTTGCGCACTTGCGCACTGGCAGCAAAGCCGCAGCGGCCTGGTGAGCGGCGCTCCAAAAGCCCAATTGCACGCTGGCAAACAAGCAGAGGTGTTGCGGTGGCCTGGTGGGCGGGGTGCCGAAAGCCCTGTGCGCAAAGGCCATAGCTCAGGCAGCAGCCGCTCTTATGCTCCCGGCTCTGTTGAGACCACCAGATTCACTCTAAGCACGTCCAATGCAGCTGTGCCCACTCAAGCCCCAGCCCTCACTCCAAGAGCCCTGTCTTCAGAAGGCGCTCCTTCACAGTCAATCTCCTCCGTAAATCTGGGGTGCTGAGCTGTTGTGGGCTGGTCCCCTGCTCTCACCCCGCCTGCCGGGAAGTGCAGCCGCCCTGCTCCACAGTCCCTGTTCCACTTTAGGCTCTGTGATCTGATTAGGGCACTGTGTGCTGTCCCTTGCGTTAGGATGTTAAATTGTCCACTGTCTTGTGGGGATTCCACGCTCCCTAGGTCTCGGCTTCCAGCCCGCCCTCGATCCAGCTCCACTGTGACCGTAGTCCCCCAATCCCCCTTTGTTTTTGCCAGCCCCGGGCCGCGCTCCAGGTCTCTGTCCCCGAACCGCTGCTTCCCTTTCCCTCTCCCGCTCTCCCCTTTTTTCTCTAACCTTTGTGTGTTGTTCTGCATTGTGTGGTTCTCTTAGTTGAGGTTTCTTCTCAGGGTTTCCCCTGTGGATTCCCCTCTGTTCACAAGGCCCTTCCCAGGCAGTTATCCGCGTTCTCCTCTCATGCCGCCATCTTTGATCTCCCAGATAAATTTTAAAAGACTAAATTCATAAAAGGTATCTTTTTTGATAACAATAGAATCTAGAAATCAACAAAGGAAAACCATCCATAAATATGTGAAAATTAACACACTGTGGAACAAGTAATGAATCAAAGAAGAAATCACAAGAGAAATTTTAAAACAACAAGAAAAATTAAAATGAAAACACAAGCCCTAACTTATGGAACACAGCAAAAGCAGGGTGAGAAAGAAATTTACAGCTGTAAATGTTTACATTATGAAAGAAGAAAAATCCCAAGCCAACAACCTAAATTTATACCTTAACCCATTTCCCATTTGTTCTTACAAAACTCACAGTTAGCACTGTGGCTACAGCTTTTACCTGGATATAACTCATGGATTAGTCCTAACCATACTTCCAGTTTTCATTTTATTTCCACAATGAAAATCAGTCAGATTTGCCTCAAAGAGTGTGTTTATATAAAATAAAATAAACATAGAAGAAAGCTGCACTTTTTTTTTCTAAATGGGAAATGGGTTAAGTAAATAGAAAACATTTAACTAAACATAAAGCTACCAGAAAGACTGAAACAATAAAACTAGAATGGAGATCCAAAATAGGGAAGAGAAAACCAATACAGGAAATCGAAATCAAAAGGTTAGTTCTTCAAAAATATCAACAAAATTGACAAATCTTTACCTAGGGTGACTAAAAAAAAAGAGAGAGAGAGAAATCAAATAACTAAGGTCAAAAATTAAGGAGGGGACAGTCCTGCCAATTTTAGAGATACAAAAAGATTATAAGAGAGTACTATGAACAACTAACTATATATCAACAAATTGGATAACCTAAATGAAATGGGTATATTCATAGATATATAACCCTACCATTAATGAACCATGAAAATATCAATAACCTCAAGAGACCTATAATTACTAAAGGGGTTTCATCAGTAATCAAGAACTTTTCAACAATAACAAGCCCAGGCCCAGATTAATTTACTGGTGATGTCTACCAAACATTTAAAAGAAAACAACAATCCTCCTCAAACTCAAACTCTTCCAAAAGATTGAAGAGAAGGGAATACTTCCAAACTAAATTTATAAGGTAAGCATTAACCCTTTTCCTGTTAAAAAAAAAAAAAAAATCACAGCTTGCTTGCCATAATCATTTAATTTTACATAAACATGCTTTTTGAGGCTGAAGCAAAGGTGACTGGTTCTTCTGAATATGAAAATAAAACATAAAAACTGTTCTTGGAGTTACTTCTAAACAGAACTTGTCTCTAATCATAATGTAACAGAAATGAATATAATTGGTATTTAATCATTTTGGGGGTAAGGTTAGAACTACAATCCATGAGTTATCTCAAGGTAAATGCTGCAGCCACAAGTGCCACCAGCAAGTATTCTCAAGGTTAATTTAATACGAAAGCCAGACAAAGAACCACAAGAAAATTACAGATCAATATCCCCAATGAGTACTATTGCAAAAATCCTCACCAAAACGGTAGCAAACAAAATACAATAGCACAGTAAAAGGATTATATGCTAGGATAGCTCAGTGGTTGAGTGTTTGCTTCACAATTGGGAGGTCCAGGGTTCAATTCCCAGCCAGTTTGTGCAACCCCATGTGCTGAACTGTGGCGTAACTGGTAACCACCAGGAAGGCCTGGCAGTGAAGGTTCTCACCTCCCATTTGGGAAGCTCCTGGTTTGGTTCCTGTCCCACATCCACCTGTGTGGAATGTAACCATGTCATAACTAATGATGTACAACTATGGAGACTGCTTGGGGCCCTCCCTAGTTGGTTTGTTCTTTCTTTCTCTCTCTCTCACTTCTATCAAACAATAAAATAATAAATAAAATAAAAGGCTTATACACCATAACATTGCAATTTATTCCTAGAATACAAGGATGGTTCAATAATAAATAAATAAATGTAGTACACTGCATTAACATATTCAAGGAAAAATACAAGTTTTTCTCAATTGATGAAAGAAAAGCTCTCAAAATATTTCAACACCTTTTCATGATAAAAAACACTCAACAAATTAGGAATAAAAGGAAACTACTTCATCATAGTAAAGGCCATATATGAAAAGGCCACAATGAACATATCATACCTAATGGTTAAAGACAAGTCGTCCCCTCTAACATCAGGAACAAAATAAAGATGCCCACTTTTGTCACTTTTATTCAACACAGAAATAAAAGTGCTAGCCAGAGCAATTAGACAAGAAATAAAATTAAAATTAAAAATAAAATAAAAGGCATCCACATTAGAAAAGAAGAAGTTATCTCTAGTCTGGTCGGTGACAATGTGACCTTATATAATTATCTCTAGTCACAGATAATATCATCTTATATGAAGAAAAGCCCCAAAATTTCACAAAACAAACAAACAAGCAAACTTTTAGAATAAATGAATTCTAGAAATAAATAATTGAGGAATGCTGCAGAATACAAAATGAAACCACAAAATCAGTTCTTTCATTCAATAACAATGAACAACCTGAAATGGAAATTACAAATATAATCTTGTTTGTAACATCAAAAATAACAAAATACTTAGAAAATAACTTAACCAAGGTGATGAAATGACTTGTACCCCGAAACTATAAAACACTGAGGAAAGAAAGTGAAGACACACATAAATGAAAAGACATTCAACATTCAATGGTCATGGATTGGAACACTTAATATTGTTAATACGTCAATACTAACCAAGGTAACCTGTAAATACAATGTAATACACATTAAAGTCCCATGTCTTTTACAAAAATAGAAAAATCCATCCTTAAATTCATAGGAATCTCAAAGAATCCCAAAACAGTAAAAACAATCTTGAAAAACAGTTAAAAGTTTCACACTTCCTGATTTCAAAACTTAACTATAAAAGTATAATCAAAACAGTGTGGTACTAGCATACAGAAACTTAAAACCAATGAAATCGAGTTTAGAAATAAACCACCACATAACCAGTCAAATGATTATCAACAAGGCTGCCAAGATCATTCAATTCGTAAAGCACAACATTTTCCACAAAAAGTGTTGATAAACTGGATATTCACATGCAAAAGAAAGAAACTGGATCCTTAACTTAAATCATATTCAAAAATTAACTCAAAATAGATCAAAGATTTAAATGTCAGGCCTTAAAACTATAAAGCTCTCAGAAAAAATAGGCGAATTGTTCTATGGAATTGGATTGAACAATGATTTGTTGGATATGACACCAAAAGCACAGGAAACAACAACAAAAAATGAGGTGATTTGGATTTCATCAAAATTAAAAACTTTTTTGCATCATAAGACACTATCAACAGTGAACAGGCAACAAATGGAATGGGGGGGAAATACATGCTAAGCATATATCCAGAATATATAAAGAACTATAATTCAATGACAACAACAACAACAAAATATTAAAGGCTGTCCAAAAGTCATAAATAGACATTTCTTTTCCCAATAAGATACACAAATGGCCAATAAGATACACAAATGGCCAATAAGCACAGGAAAAGATGTTCAACATCACCAATCATTAGGGGAATACAAACCAAACCGACAATGAGATAACAATTCACACCCATTAGGATGGCTACTATCAATAAAAATTAAAATAGAATTAACTTACTGCCCAGCAATTCTAGTTGTAGGTACATGTCCAAAATATATAAAAGCAAGGACTCAAAGAGATATTTGTACACTCATATCTGTAGCAGCATCACTCACAATAGTCAAGGAAGCGACCCATATGTCCATTGATGGATGAAGAAACAAAATGTGGTATATACAATGAAATATTCATCAGCCTTAAAAATGAAATTCTAACATAGACTAGAACACAGATGAACCTTTAAGACATTATGATAAGTGAAATAAGCCAGAAACAAAGGACAAATATTCTATGACACTACTTATATAAGGTACCTAGAATAGTCAAATTCACTGAGACAGAAAAAATAATGGTGGTTGCCAGGGGCTCAGGGAAGGGAACGAGCAATTTAATGGGCATAGTACTTCAGTATTGCACAATAAAAAGAGTTTTAAAGATAAATGGTAGTGATGATTGTACAATGTGAATATACTTAATGCCACTGAACTGTACACTTAAAAATGGTTAATTAAGATGGCAAATTTTAGGAGCGTGTCCAAGATGGCAGATTAGGTAAACGGTATGCCTGCTGCATCTCAGGATCACACCAAAATTACAAATCAATTACACAACAATTAACCTCAAGAATCACCTGAAGACTAGCTGAACAGAAACCCTATAACTAAGGATAAAGAGGTCACGTCAAGACTGGAAATGCAAAACGAGTTGACCCCAAATCCAGATAGTAATGGAACACTGGGAGGGACACCACAGTGGTGGAGATCACCCATGAAGAGGGAGGTATCCCAGTCCCACACCAGGCTCCCCAGCCCAAGGGTCTTATGCTGGGAAGGAGTTTCCACAATATCTGGCAGTAAGAATCAGTGAGTACAGTCTGCACATCCCAGTGAGATGGAAAGTGGTTGGAAACCAGACATCCTCTTAAAAGACGTATACCAGTCTCGCTCGCTTTCAAATACTCACCTGGTCTCCGGTAAAGGGGCAAGAGCTCAGGAGGACCAGGGACTTGCGAGGAAGACTGAGTTGTGTGGCTCTAGGGAAAGGGCTGGAGGAATAGGAGCCACTGTTGTCCCAGTGTGGAACCTGACACAGGTGTAGCCTACAGGAGGGCACCATCTTTTCAGTGTTGAACCCTCCCCCAAAAGGCCAAGTATGGGACCACACTGGTCTGATGGAATTGCACGTGCACACTGCCTTGGTGACATTCTGAGTCCCTGTTCCCCACATAGCTGTTAATAGATTGCCTGGGGGTACTCTTGACTGCTGGGCTGCTGGCCATGTCCCACAGGCTATGGAAACCTTTTTGAATAGGATAACCAACCACAGCGGCTGCAGGTATTTGCTGGTGGGAGGTGACTCACGTACTACGTAGTAGAGTCTCTTGGGCAGCTCTCAGAAACCTGAGGGTCTAGGGGGGAGATGGCTGGTCAGTGTTCTTGGGGCGTTTTTTTTTTGTTGTTTGTTTGTTTTTGGTTTTTTTTTATTGTTTTTGACACAGAGAGAGAGAGATACAGAGACAGAGAGAGAACTGAACTGGGGCACTCCCCAGTTCAGCACATGGGTCTGCACGGGCTGGGGCCGGGATTCGATCCTGGGTCCCCGGTGCTACAAAGTGAGTACTTAACCCACTGAGCCATCCCGGCTTCCCCTGCTTGGGGTGTTTTTGAGGGGGCGTTTGTGATTGTAGACACAGTACAAATGTGGGAGTCAAGACTGCACTGACTTTATAGAAACCACTGCTCACACCCTGTAGCTCCCTAGATCCTACCCACATAAAGATGCATTGCCAAAGGTGTTACCGGCACCTGTGTGGCCAGACCACCCCACAAACAGGGGAAACTTACAGACGCAGAAAGCCTGCAATAGCGCAAGGAGTGGCAGACAGTGACCCAAAACCTGTGCCACGCCGCTCTTAGGCAGCTTTTGGGGATTTGCGAGTCCAAAGTAAGTGGTAGATGACTGCAATGTTCTCAGAATGCTGTGAGGGGTGGTCATAGGCCGGGTATTGGTATAATAATTGAATCTGCATTCATTTTATATAAACCACCAGCCAGACCTCATGACTCCCTGGGACTCCACCTTGCCAAGTTAGAGCTGTATCCCTGAAGGCACTATAAATGCTGGGTCAACCAGCCCAGCCAACACACCTAAAGAGGTACTTTCAACATCAACCAGTGGGTGTCCTGGGGGCCCTGGGCTTTTGGCTAAGCTACCTCAGGCCTATTACTGGTGGCAAATAGCCTGTTCACAGCAAAGCCACCGGCACAAACCTCCAGGTCAATAACAGACAGTGCCAACCTACTCCTACCAAGTAATCATGGGCAAGTAACTGGCAAGCTTGAAATTGGTCCACAAGGGAGCCTCTCCCAAGAGACACCAGAAACAATACACCCAGAGCCCAACTTCAGACAACACCACAGCATTACCTGATTAGCCCCACAAGGGTGGTATCAACAGGCACAAGAGCCCACAGTGGCGAATACCCCTGTGAAGGGTCAGCCCCAACACAGCAGCTCATGTACTATGGGTGGAGCCAATCATCATAGTCAGTCAGTCTGGAAGTCAATCCCACCCAATAAACATGCCAAAAGCAATCAAGGCTAAACTATAGCAGGAGAACACAAAACACACTCAAGGACATTCCCAGAACACATGCACAGGAAATTAGGGAGACCGCACCATTGGAACACACAGGATACATACTACATAAGGCCACCCAACAAAGACTGAAAGACATAAAGATCTACCTAATACACAGAAGCAAACACAGAGAAGCACCCAGAATGAGGAAACGAAGAAACATGTCCCCCAAAGAACAGAACAATCCTCCAGAAACAGCACTAAATAAAATGGAGGCAACCCACCTACCAGAGAAGGAGTTTAAAATACTGTTTATAAGAATGCTTAAGGAGGATGCCGGGATGGATCAGAGGGTTGAGCGCTCCTCTTACAGCCCTGGAGTCCAGGGATCATATCTTGGCCTTGGCTTGTGCGGACAGACCCATATGCTGCACTGAAGTGTACTCCCAGTTCAGTTCTCGCGGGGGCATGCTTCCCATGCCCTAGCTCGTGGGGGGTATGCCTCTCAAAGACCCCCACCCAGTTCCTGCCCTGCACAGCCCTGCGCCCACCTGTGAAGTGAAACGCTATCAAAAACTGATGTCACACAACTATGTAAACTAGACTTGGCCCTCCCCCTTCTCTCTGTCTCTGTCTCTGTCTCTCAAACACAAGAAATAAAAAAATTAAATTAAAAAAAGAATGCTTAAGGATCATTTCTCAGCCTTTTTGCTAAAATCAAGTGTATAAGAATGAGTAAGGAACTCAGTGACAATTCCAACAAAGAGTTAGCAAGCATAAAAAAGGACACAGAAATCATAAAAAATAACCAGTCATAAATAAATAATACAATAAATGAAATGAAGAATACAGTAGAAGGAATCAACAGCAGATTAGATGAAGCAGAGGACCGAATCAGTGATTTAGAAGCCAAGGTAGAAGAAAACAACCAATTGAAACAAGAAAAAAATTAATTAAAAAAAACAAAGATAGCTTAAGAGACCTGTGGGACATCAAGTGTAACAAAATTGGCATCATAAGAGTACCAGAAGAAGAAAGGGAACAAAGGATTGAGAAGCTATTTGAAGAAATCATGACTGAAACCATCTCTAACCTGGCAAAGGAAATCAACATACAAGCCCAGGAAACACAAAGAGTCCTAAACAAGAGGAACCCAACCAGGCCCACACCAAGGCACATCATAATTAAAATGGCAAAGGTTAAAGACAAAGAGAGAATCCTAAAAGCAGCAAGAGAAAGACAACTAGTTACTTACAATGGAACTTCCTTAAGACTACCAGTGGATTTCTCAACAGAAACTATGCAAGCCAGAAAAGAACAGCAGGAAATATTGCAAGTAATGAAACACAAGGGCCTATAACCAAGACTACCCTACCCAGTAAGGCTATCTTTTAAAATTGAAGGACAGATAAAGATCTTTCTAGATAAGAAAAAGCTAAAGGAATTCAGTACCACCAAGCCAGTGTTGCAAAAAAATGTTAAAAGGACTTCTTTAAAGAGAAAATAAGAAAACAAAATATCAAAAACATGAATAACAACATGGAGATAACTATGTACCTATCAATAACCATTTTAAATGTAAATGGACTGAATACCCCAATCAAAAGACATAATACAGTAGTTAAATAGATAAGAAAACAAAACCCATACATATGCGGCCTATAAGAAACCCATCTCAGATGGAAAGACACAGAGAGAGAAAGTAAAGGGATGAAAAATGATATTATATGCAGATGGAAACAAGAAAAAAACTGGAGTAGTGATATCAAACAAAAGGCTTTAAAACAACGACTATAAGAGACAAAAAAAAGGCCATTACATAATAATGGAATCAACCCAACAAGAGGACATCATCCTAGTAAACATTATGCACCCAACAAAAGAGCACCAATATATATAAAGCAAATATTGACGGACATAAAGGCAGAGATCAACAGTAACACAACCAGGGTAGGAGACTTTAACAGCCCACTGACACCAATGGACAGATCTTCCAAACAGAAAATCAGCACAGAAACAGCAGCCTTAAATGACACAGTAGGGCACATGAATTTAATTGATATTTTTAGAGCATTTCACCCCAAAGCAGCAAAATATACATTCTTTCAAGTGCACATTAAACATTCTCCAAGACAGATCACATGTGAAGCCACAAGCTTCAATACATTTAGGAAGGCTGAAGCCAAATCAAGCGTGTTCTCTAACCATATGGTATGAAACCAAAAATCAAGACTAAAACTTAAAAGCATACAAACAATGGAGACTAAATAATATGCTTACTAAATAACAAATGGGTCATCAATGAAATCAAGAAAATCAAAAGATACCTTGAAAATAAATGAAAATGAAAATGAAAACACAATACTCTGAAGTCTATGGGACACAGAGAAAGCAGTCCCAAAAGGGAAATTCACAGCAATGCAGGCCTGCCTACCTAAAGAAACAATAAAAATCTCAAACAAAACAATTATCTTTACACCTAAATGAGCTGGGAAATGAATAGCAAACAAAGTCCAAAGTGGGTACAAGAAAGGAAATAATAAAGATCAGAGTAGAAACAAAACAGAACCTTAAAAAAAAAAAAAAATTAATGAAATCAAGAGCTGATTTTTTGAAAAGATAAAAACTGACAAATCTTTAACCACACAAGCAAAAAAAGAGGCCCAAATAAATAAAATCAGAAATGAAAAGAGAAGTGACAACCTACATCACAGAAATACAAAAAAAAATTAAGAAAATACTATGAGAAACTAATTATACACTAACAAAATTGGACAATCTGAAGAAATGGATAAATTTCTAGGCTCATCCAATATTCTAAGATTGAACCAAGAAGAAACAAACATTACTACCAGCAAAACTGAATCAGTAATCAACAAGCTCCCAACAAAGGTCCTGGACCAGATGGCTTCACAGGTGAATTTTACTAAATATTCAAAAACAATTTACTCCTTTTCTCCTTAAGCTATTTCAAAAAATGAAATGCAAGAGGAAGAAAGGCTTCTAAGTTCATTTTAAGATGCCATCATTACCCTGATTTCAAAACCAGACAAAGACATTACCGAAAAAGAAAATTATAGGTTGATAACCCTATTAAACCTATACATAAAATCATCACAAAATATTAGCAAGCCAAATTCAACAATATATTACAAAGGTCATACACCACAAACAACTGAGATTTATTCCTGGTATGCAAGGTTGGTTCAATATCTGCTAATTAACATGTTAACACATAAACAAAATGAAAAATAAAAATCATTTGGTCATTTCAATAGATGCAGAAAAAGCATCTGACCAAGCCTAGCACCCACTTATGGTAAAAACTTTCAGCTACGTGGGAATACAAAGAACACATCTCAACATAGTAAAGGCCGTATATGATAAACACATAGCTAATATCATATTCAATTAGGAAAAGCTAAAAGCATTCCTCTAAAGATCAGGAATGAGAAAAGGATATCCACCTTTCACCATTTTCATTCAACATAGTACTGGAAGTTCTACCCACAGCAACTAGACAAGAAAAAGAAAAGACATCCAAATGGGAAAAGAAGTAGTCAAAGTGTACATTATAATATCATGCAAATGACATACTACATAGAGTGAACTTCACAGTTTCCATCCAAAAACTATTAGAACTGATAAATGAATTTAGTAAAGTAGCAAGATTCAAAATTAATAGTCAGGAATTGGTTGAAGTTTTACACACCAGTAATGAACTATAAAAATTTAAAAAAGTTAAGAAAACAACCCCATTTACAATTACATCAAAAACATTAAATACCTAGGAATAAATTTAACCAAGGAAATAAAAGACCTATACTCAGAAAATTATAAGACACTGAAGAGAAATATTTAAAAAGATACAAATAAATAAAAACTTGTAACATACTCATGTATAGAAAAATTAATATATTTAAAATTTCCATACTACACAAAGCAATCTATATATTCAATGCAATCCCTATCAAAATACCAATGACATTTTTCACAGAACTAAAATATATAATCCTAAAATTATATGGAACCATAAAAAAACCTGAATAGTCGTGGCAATCATGAGAAAGAACAACACCACTAGAGATATCATGCTACCTGATAACAAATTATACTAAGATACAAGGCTATATTAATCAAAACAGCATGGTACTGGCATAAAAACAGACACATATAAATCAATGGAACAGAATAGAGAACCCGGAATTTGAGAATTTAATCTGTGACAAAGGAAGCAAAAATATACACTGACGTAAATAAAGTTAGTCTATTTAATAAATGGAGCTGGGAAATCTGGACAGATACATGCAAAAGATGAAATTAAATCTTCTTCTTACACCATATACAAGAATAAACTTAAAATGGATTAAATACCTGAAACCATAAAACTCCTAGAAGAAAATATAAAAAGTAAACTCCCAGACATTACCTTTAGTTTTACACACACACACACACACACATACATATATACACACACACACATATATATATATGTGTGTATATATATATGATATATATGATAAATATACATAATCTCCTTGGGCAAGACAAAAAACAAAATAAACAGGTAGGACTACAACAAACTAAAAAGCTTTTGCACAAAAAAGTTTTTGCATCAATAAACAAAAAGATACGCTACTGAATGGGAGAAGATATTTACCAATGATACATTTGATACGGTATTAACCCCTTCACATACAAATTAAATAAAAATCTATGTGAACAAAAAATATCATTTATTATTCAACTTAACATTTGCTGGTGCAATATCCAGTACTAGATTCCCATAACTTGTAAGCTTTGATTCCAAATCTGGTACATTTGATAAATAGTAATTGCATGCACCCCAGCCATCCTTTGAATTTCATCAGTGACTTATAAAGTGAGATATCTTCATCCGTAGTGTATAACTGTTCAAACTTATTATTAAAATAGTCGATTATACTTTACACTTTAGCATTGTCTTCTTTACCTAATGTCCATGAAAATGGAGTTTCATATCCACAAAGTGAAGAAAATGTGATATAGCCAAGAAATGTTGGCGAGGCATAGTTTTCTAAAATATCCATGTCTCTAATATTGCTCTTCTTGACCAGTCCATATCTATTTTAGGTTTTTGTACTTGCTACATTATTAAGACATAGTGAAAGGTATGCTTTCATTTCATCATTTGTTACTGGAAACCACTCCTTGTCCTTTTTTGAATTATGGTCCTTTATCTTTTGACTGGCATATCTTGTCATCATTTCAAAAAAATCATCACTCAGTACTTGGTTCAAATCACAAAGAGGCACAGAATTTGCTCCTAGTCCTTGCAAATCTAAAGTATTTAGGCCAGCAATTTGGGTCAATGGTTTTATATTTGGAGTATTTTATTCTTCCCAATTCCATTCTTCATCTCCTGAATTACAATCATCACTGTTTGATATACCGGTAGATATAGGCCTTGCACATTTACAAACATTAAATTGAATAGGGCTACATTCACTTGAATTTGAATCTTCTGTTGAAAAGTCAGCCATGTCAATTCGTTGAGTATCAATCAGTCTTGCTGTTTTCACTAGAATACAGCGATCCCTCGTTTTTCGCGGTTAATGGGGACCAGAACCTTCCACGAAAGCTGAGAAACCGTGAAGTAGGATTTGCCCCTAGGAATGTTCGTGTATGCGGGTACAAGAATGTTTTAAATATGTAAACAGTATTCATACTTTACTCATTTAAGACAAAAATTACAACAGTATACGTATTTACTTAAACGTGTCAGTGCTAATTAATAAGGTGAATTACAAAACGTTATACAGTAATAAACATGAATCAACATTGCTTTCTCAGAGAGGCGAAGAGTCTTGTGTTGGTGGCGGAGGAGAGGCTCTCACTTGACTCGTAGAAGCTTTAGGCTCACTCGGAGACTCTTCTGCTGGAGGCGCTGACGGTAGAGCCAGGGGCTTTACCTTGGAGAGAAACAGGGTGATGGGTAGTTGCTGTCTTTGTTTTTTCTTTTCCTTCAAAATTCCCCTGTACAAGGACAGAACCCCGTCAACGCGATGGCTGAACTCCACAGCTCGAACCATATTGTCGTCAATGTCTTGTGCAAATTGTTGCATCGCTCTTGCCATGTTGCACAATTGTTGCAGATTCTCCAGGGTAAGGCCACACTTTTCAGTTTCTTCGTCTTCCTCTTCGTTTTCTTCCTCACTTGCAGACTTTGTCATCTCAAGGAGGTCTTCATCGGTCTCTCATTGGTCGATGTCGCCCCGGAAACTAATCACGCGCCTTTATGAGAGCCCGTGGGATGTACTCTGAGTCAACTCATCTCTTTGTTTGACATGCAGGGATCCTTCTCTCTCGCGCATCCACATGAAACAGCGCTCCCTTCCGCCATGTGGCTGCCGACATGGTTGTATTTTTTCATTTTTATTTTTTGATGAATATTTTGGAAAAACCCGCAAAGCACTGAAGCCGCAAAACATGAAGCGCGAAGTGGTGAGGGAACACTGTACCCCCATTTGGCTTTAAGTGTCTCTTTCACACAAATTCAAAACAGACATCTTAAAGGGATTATTTTTATAGTTCACATTTCCACACTGAATATACATAATTATTTCTTGATAATATTAGCATTATAACTGCACTCAAAGCAAATTAAATCTGTGTGCATCTCAGAGACATCAATGTTTGTAATAGCTTAAGAAACACATGCCATATATGAGATGTCTTTGTATGTCAAGGGTTTAATATCCAAAAATTATTTAAAAAAGGAAAACTCATACAACTCAACACCAAAGAAACAATCCAATTAACATACGCACTGAGGACCTGAATAGACATCTCTCCAAAGAGGACATACTGATGACCAAGACAGGAAAAGATGCTCAACATCACCAGTCATCAGAGAAATGCAATGAGATACCACCTCACTCATGTCAGAATGGCTACTGTCAATAAATCTACAAACAGTAAGTGCTGGAAAGGTGTGGGGAAAGGGGAACCCTCATGTACTGTTGGTGGAATTGCAAATTGGTACAGTCATTATAGAAAACATTACAGAGGTTCCTCAGAAAGTTAACCTTATGACCCAGAAATTCCACTCCTGGATACTTATCCAAAAAAAAAAAAAAAAAAATCCAAAACACTAATCCAAAAAATATATATATGCACCCTTACATTTACTGCAGCACTATTCACAATAGCCAATATATGGAAACAACCATAAAGGCCATAAACAGATGACTGGATAAAGAAATTGTGGTATACTTATACAATGGAGTATTATTTTGCCATAAAAAAAAAGAATGAACTCTTACCATTTGCAATAACATGGATGGACCTAGAGGATATTTTTTTTTTAATTCTTTTTTTTTTAAGATTTATTTTTATTGTTTCTGACAGAGAGAAAGAGAGAGAGATACAGAGACAGAGAGAAGGGGGAGGGTCCAGAACAGTATCCATAGTTGCACATCATTGGTTTTCCACATAGTTTCATTCCACAGGTGGGCACAGGGCTGCACAGGGCAGGAAATGAGCCAGGGTCTCACCCCAGTGAGAGCCGAACTGGGGGCACTCCCCAGTTCAGCATATGGGTCCGCACGGGCCAGGGCCAGGATTTGAGCCTCAGTCCCCGGGGCTTCAAAGTGAGCACTTAACCCACTGAGCCATCCCGGTTTCCCCCTAGAGCAGGGGTGGCGAACCTTTTGGCGATTGAGTGCCAAAGTTTATGAAATAAGAGTATACTCGCTCGACTCGCGTGCCAACCCATTGAGTGAGATAGAGGTATCGATTATTTTTGTCTATAAGAGGCATAGGATGTTTTTTATAACAAAAAGCAATAATTCCGCGTGCTGAAATAATTGCTCCGCGTGCCACTTTGGGCACGCGTGCCATAGGTTCGCCACCCCCATGCCTAGAGGATCTTATGCTAAGTAAAATAAGTCAGATTGAGAAAGACAAATATCATATGATCTCACTTACACAGATGTCACACACAAAAAAATGTACACACAGTTTAACAGCTGATAATTTTCTCTCCTTTTCAGTTTTAACTAATTTGAAATAATGGTTGAAATCTGGTGGGTATTTCATGTTCACCAGACCTTATGCCACTAGACTTTTTGTTATGGGGATACATAAAAGACAAAGCTTACAGTACAAAACCAGCAACAGTCAATGAAATGAAGGCAGCCATTGAAAAAGAATGCACAGAAATATGAAACAAAATGATTCTTGATATCTGTGATTCCACGCTTTGCGTTGCCAGCAGTACCTGGACCACAACAGTCACCACTTTGAAACAGTCATTGACAAAAGTTTCATTTCTGTAGATTTTTATTTTGAAAATAAACTGTATGTTAATAAACACTGACTTTATAAGCATTCTAAGTGTGTTTACATTTGGGGGGGACATCCTATCTGTGGAATCTGAAGAACAGAATAGACGAACAAATAAAACAAAAAAGAGACTCATGGATACAGAGAACAAAGTAATGGCTACTAAATGGGAGAGGGTTGAGGGGGTGGTAAAGGCGGGATTAGGAATTACAAATTGGGTGTCATAAAATACTCAAGAATGTAAAATACAGAATGGAGAATATAGGCAATAATTTGTAGCGACTATGTAGGGCAACGGTTCCCAACCTTTTTATACCCTAGGGCGCATTCTAAAATATCGGTAAGGGGGCAGGCACCTGCTATTTCTAAGGACATTTATTATTGAACAAGAATAAAAAATAATAAACAAAAATAATTTTAAAATAAATTTATTGTACAAATTATATACACACAAAGAAACATATATACAAAACGTAATATAAAGTAAATAAAAAACACACGTATAATAAAATCATTTAAAAAACATAAAAGAAAACATAAAAAAAAACAATCTGTCAGTGTGATCTTTGGCATTGCATTTCATTGGCCAGTGCCTCGTAATTAGGAGAGTATGACGACAACCCTGTTAGCAAACAATTATTAAGATGCTCATCGGTAGGTCGAGATCTATATCGTGATTTTATTAAATTCATGTTTGAAAACAAAGATTCACATAAATCTGTTGACCCGAAAAACGATTTGATTTTATATGCCGCTTTTTTAAAAAATGGGAACCTTTCTTTGTCGACTATGTTCCATAAGTCCTGATATTAAGGAATTTAGCAAAATATCGTTCTTAAGGTTCAAAATTTCTAACTCTAGTTCTTCTGCTTTCCCCTGAACAAGGTCTGCAATACATGTGGCTAGTTCTATTACATTTATTTGGCAAGTAAAAGAATTGATACAGAAGGAGACAATTGGCTCGATATTTGTAACCTGCAGAAATCTCTCTTCAAACTGTTTTTGAAGCACTTGCAGGGTCTCAATAAATAATGACACGTTTAATTCATTATTACCTAGCATTTTCCTCATATATGGGAAGTACACGAGAGACTTGATATGCAGATGTGATATCAACAAAGTCAATTTCGCTTTAAATGCGTTTACAGAGCTTATCATTTCAGCTCTATTTTTGTCTTTTCCCTGCAACTCCATATTGAAAGAATCTAATTTTTCCATGGTGTCAGCAAGAAAACCCAAATCCACCAGCCACCAAGAGTCTGTTAGTTCATCCTAATTTTCATTTTTATCATGTATAAATGTTTTTATTTCTTCAATTAAGTTCACAAAGAACTTTACCTTTACTGAGCCAACGTACTTCAGTATGCAGGATGAGATCGTGTTCTTTATCTTCAGTATCTTCTAACAGGGCCTTGAAAAGTCAGTGTTGCAATGGAGCTGCTCGAATAGAGTTGATTCTCTTTGTGACTATTTTCGTAACATGTTCAAAGGGCTGTATTTTACAACACAAAGCTTCCTGATGGATAATACAGTGGTAGGACATAAAGTTTGAAAATGATTCATCTTTCCTGCAAAGGGCAATAAATCCTTTGTTTTTACCAACCATTGCTGGTGCTCCATCGGTAGTTATCGCAGACAACTTATGCAAAGGCATGTTTATCGACCTAGCGTATGTTCTGAAAGTTTTATAAATATCCTCACCTCTCATCTCTCCTTTCATTGGTAATATTTGCAATAGCTCCTCTTTTACTGTGAAGTTACTAAATACCATTCTCACCATAACTGCCAACTGTGCAGTGTCTGACATATCTGTTGACTCGTCAAATTGCAGAGAGAAGCAGTCACATATTTCCAAGTCAGTCTTTAACTGAGTTTGCAAGTCTTTTGAAATTGCGTGTATTCTTCTTGTGACTGTTATATGACAACTGTAAGTCTTGTGTCGCTGACATAATCTCACGCTTGTTAGAATATTCCTCAAACAAACAATCGGCAGCAGTCAGAAATGCTTCTTTGAACAATTCACCATCCTGGAAAGGTTTTTACTTCTTTGCGAGCATGTGAGAAATTTTGAAAGAAGCAACGGTTGCCTTTTCAGATTTTTCCACATGTCTAGTGAAAACAGTCTGTTGAGTAGTTTAACTTAATTTTAGTTGATTTATTTTTTTTCTTTCTTACTTCAGATTTAAGTGGATAATTCGTATCAAAAGTGGTACAACTTGTCTGAAAGTGGCGTCCAACATTATGTTTTCTCGGCACTGCAATACTACTGCCACACAACAGGCAAACGCATTTACCTTTTAAATTAATGAAGCAATATGATTCCTCCCAGTCTGTGTTAAAATTATAGGTTCGTTTTCTCTTATTTGGTCCACTCATTTTAGGATTAAAAAAATAAAAATAAAAATAGTTATAGAACTACAATATCATATCAAATTGCCACCATAATAATAGATGACCTACCTCACTTTTAGTTCATTTAAAATCGAATATATCAAAACACTGTGATCCTAGCTAACTGTCATGACCCGATCAGTCCAGCAACCGCCATCAAAATGGCAACTTCGCATCTCCCGGTTGGGTGGAGGAGAGTTTAAAGAGTGCAGCGGCTAAACAAGACGCGACATGTACAAAGGCGAAAGCTAGGGAAAAACTTATACATATGATATCGCAAACATACCAACGAATATAATAAACCTGTGTAGATACTCAAACAATATTTTAAAATTCTAACAAATGTATAAAAATAAATGATAGTTTTACTTAGTGTTTATGAAAAACTTCTGATGCAGTCAAATAATGGTGGGTGCACACAAATCAGGCTGCGGGCACCATGGCGCCCGCGGGCACGGGGTTGGGAATCCCTGATGTAGGGTGTTAAGATGGGTATTGGACTTAGCCAAGGAAATACCTTCATATGTTATATAAATGCCCACTGTGGCATACACCTGAAAGTAATATAAAATAATATTGTATGTCAACTATTAACTCATGGGATATAAAGTACAGGATAGGAAATACAGTCAATGGTATTGTGATATGCATATCAGATGGGTAGTAAATTTATTGGGGTTATCACTTTGTGAGAGGTATAATGTCTAATCATTATGTTGTTTTATACACCTGAAACTAAAAAAAATTTTTAATTAATGATAAATTTTATGTTGTGTATATTTTACAATTTTTTAAATAAGGGGCAGTTGTGGTAAAAGAGAAATACTTTCTCAGACAAACAAAAACTGATATAATGTGTTGCCAATAAACAAACCTCCTTGAAAGAAGTGTTAAAAATTTTCAGAGATAAGGAAAAAAATATAGGTGAGAAACTCAGATCTACAAAAGTATTAGAAAAGGAATAAATGAAGGTAAAATTAAGACTTATTTTCCTTATTCTAAATGATCTAATGGAAAACTGTTCAAAATGATAATATCAAGAGAAGTGAGTACAGCTTATGGATATGTGAAAGAATGACAAGGGGCTAAAGGAATGAACCGGAATGCTCTGTTAAAAGGTACCTCCACTATCCATGAAGCACTATAGTGTTATTTGAAAGTGGACTTAGATTACGTATACTGCAATTTGAAAGAAATTTAAAAAATAAATATAACTGATACATTGAGAGGAAAAATATTAAGTCATACAAAATAATTAAAACCAAAGAAGGCATAAAAAAGTAGCTAAGTTTTTATAAAGCAAAGAAAGACATGCAATAAATAGAAAAGATATAGATTTGAAATCTATATATACATTACCTCAATAATCACTTCAAATTAAATGTTAATGGTCTGAATATACCAATTAAGACATCAAAATGTCTTTCTTTCAATATTGCCTTTATCTTCAGGTAAATAAAAAAGTCACTGGGGGCCAAATCAGATGAGTAGGAAGAGTGTTCCAATACAGTTATTTCTTCACTGGCTAAAAACTCTCACAGACAGTGCTGTGTGAGCTGGTGAATTGTGATGTAAGAGGCATGAGTTGTTGGTGAAAAGTTCAAGTCCTTTTTTGTCTAACTTTTTATGCAGTCTTTTCAGCACTGCCAGAGACAACCTGGTTGATGTGTGTCCAGTTGGTACAAACTCATAGTGAACAATCCCTCTGATATCAAAATAGGTTACCAACATCATTTTGACTCTTGATTTGGACTGAAGGAACTTTTGGGTTGTGGAGAATTGGCTGATTTCCATTGAATAGTTTGACGCTTTGTTTCAGGATCGTTTCTGGATCGTATTTGTAAACCCATGTTTCATCACCTGTGATAACATAGCCCAAAATATCGTCTCCCGTTCTCCAAAATGTCTTAGCAAACTTTGACTCTCCTTTGATTTTGTTCATCAGTGAGCAACTTCGGGACCATTTTTGCACACACCTTTGGGTCACACCAAGATTTTCAGTTAAAAAATTTTTAACTGTTTTCTCTATCATTGTTTACTTGGCCCGGTATGCTTCTCACAGGCAACTGACAATTTTGATGCATGATTTGAAGAATTTTGCAATGTTTTCATCATTTCTGCTTGTTACTCTACCATGACCTCTCTTCATCAGTGACGATTTATCTCCCCTTAGAAAAATATTGAATTCACATGTACACTGCCATTTTCTTCACGGCATTATCCCCATAAACTTGGACTAACATGTCCCTGATTTCACTACTACTCCTGCCAAGTTTAACAAGAAATTTAATGTTTGTTCCTCATTCTAATTCAAGCTCCGAATTCTCACGACAGAACACAAAAATATGGAATAACAATGAATGCACTCAGCAAGATACTGCCACACGTTGACATAAATACAGCTGTGAGACACATATATACCAAGGTTATGAAACCTTCCCAAGTTGTTTGTACAGTGCTGCCAACATAAGTGCACAGTGGCAAGTTTGCAAACTTAATTGTCAGACCTTGTATATATCGAAAACACCTTATTTGGTTTGTGTGTATGTGTGTATCTGTGTGTTTTTGTATAAGGTTTAGTACTATCCTTGATTTCAGGCATCCACTGGGAGTCTTGGAATGTATACCTTGCAGATAAGGGAGATCATTGTAATAAGAAGTTAAAAAGTATAAGTACCCCCTATATTGCAAATGATAATTCTATTATATAACACAAGCCACCTTTACTACTGCTCCTGCCAGTAAATTTTTAATACTTTTGCCCTAAAATACTCTTAAAATGAACCTACTTGTGCATCACAATCCCATGTCATTTGTTTAAAAAAAATAAAGATTTTGGAGTCCTACTCCAGATAAATGAATTATAACCTCTGGGAAGGGGTTCAAAACTCTGTATTTATAACAAGCCTCTATGCCAATTCTGAGTAGCCTAGCTCTTATTAAAGTAAATATAAAATAGTAAACTGCTTTGGACAGTTGGGAGATGAATCTCAGTTGAGTCTACGAAGCACTTCCAAAGTAGTTGATATATAGGGAAGATGAAATATATAAATGGCAGTGTATAAAAAGTATTTGGGATGCCAGCATAGCTTAACAGGTTGAGCACTTGCCTTGAAACTGTGAGATCCAGGGATCAAATCCTAGCTCCAGTCCATGCAAACCCACACGCTGAACTGTGGCAAAGCTGGTAACAGTCACGGTGGTTAAGGTTCTGGCTTCTCATGCAGGAGGCCCTCAGTTTGGTTCTGCCCACATGGCCCACATCCACTATGTGGAATGAAACTATGTCACAACTAATAATGTACAACTATGGAGACTCTTTGGGGCCCTCCCCCTTCTCTCTCTTCTCTCTCACCTTTTCTCAAAACAATAAAATCTTTTAGATAAAGATAAATAGATAGATAGATAGATAGATAGATAGATAGATAGATAGATAGATAGATAGATATAGATGGATGGATGAATGGATGATAGATAGAACACTTTACAAACCTCAAATTTTGCCAAAGGTTGAGATAAAGCTGAACTCCTCTTTCCCTGCCTATAAAAGAGATGCTTCCAGCACTCATTTTACACACTGTGTAGGAACCAGTAGAGTAGCACTATTCTGCTAAATAATAATTAAACAGATTTTTGGAAATTTTATATACAACAATATTTCTAAGGAACCAGATTTTAATTTCCAAAGAAACATTTTAGAAATAAATTTTCAGAGCACTACCCATTCTTAGGTTAGAAACTATCTATGTAACTCCTGAATACTAATTAATGCTAATAATATGCTAATAGTGAAATTACCTGATTATACAGAAGCCTAACAAAAGCATATATCTAAAATTAAAAGGGAGATGATGAGATAACTCAACAGGTTAAGCACTTGACTTGCAATGGCAAGGTCCAGGGATCAAATCCTGACCCTGGCCCAGGCAAAAGCATAAGCAAAACTGTAGAATAATGGGGAACTGTTGGATGGTGGCAAAGGTTCTCACCTCACACATGGAAGGCTGCCAGTTGAGCTCCCACCCTGTGCAGCCCTGCATCCACCTGTGTAGAATGAAACCATGTCACAACTAATGATGTACAACTATGAAGACTGCTCTGGGCCCTCCCCTTCTCTCTATCTGTCTCTCTCTCTCTGTCAAAAACACTAAAAAATAAAAATAAATCTTTAAATGTTAAAAGGACTTTTTAAAAGTTTCCAGCTATTATTTAAAGTTTTATTTATCAAAATATAACCAACCTTCTATACATAACACTGAAATGCTATTTTTAAAATACCTCAAAGTTAGAGCAATCACATGCCTGATTTCAAGACTTACTATAAAACTATGGTAATCAAGACAAGTGTCATAGTGTTGAAAATATGGACACACAAATCACTGAAAGATTACAATCTAAAAAAACAAAAAAAAACCAAAAAAAAACCCCACATAATATAAAGTCTACTGATTTTTTATAGAAGTGCAAGGATATTCAATGGAGAAGGCATAGTCTCTACTGTAAATTGTGCTAAAACAGACATTTGCATCCACATACAAACAAATGAAGCTCAATCTTCAATGTATAACACACCCTATATATAAAACAGATTAGAAATCTAAACGTAAAGTATAAAATTATAAAACTTGGGAAAGCTGGAATGGCTCAGCGGGTTAAGCGCTCACTTTGAAGCCCCAAGGACTGAGGATCGAATTCTGGCCCTGGCCCATGCGGACCCACATGCTGAACTAGGAAGTGCCCCCAGTTCAGTTCTTGCTGGGACCTATGTGGGAGGCTCCCAGCCCAGTTCCTGCCCTGCGTAGCCCTGTGCCCACCTGTGGAGTGAAACCATATGGAAAACTAATGTCAACTATGGAGACTGCTCTGGGCCCTCTCCCTTCTCTTTGTCTCTGTTTCTCTCTGTCAGAAATCAATAAAATAAATCTTAAAAAAAAAAAAAGAGAGATAGATTTATTAAAATTATAAAACTTCTATTAAAAAACATTGGAGAAAAATCTTTGTGACTTTGGGTTAGGCCAGTCATGTCCAACCAGTAGCCCAGGAAAGCTATGAATGTGGCCCAACATTCTTAAAACTTTGAGATACCTTGCAATTTTTTGTTTAAGTTCATTAGCTATCGTTAGTGTTATTATATTTTAAATGGAGCCCAAGACGATTCTTCCTCCAATGTGGCTCAGGGAAGCCAAAAGGTTGTATTAGGCAAAGATTTAATAGATACAGCACCAAATGCATGACTCATAAAGAATATCTAATAAACTGGATTTGATCAAAATTTAAAACTGTTGCTTTGCAAAGGCAAAATTGGAAAAGAATTGACAAAAATATATTCAAATCACATATCTGACAAAGGACTTGTATCCATAATATTTAAAAAACTCTTCAATACTAAACATTAACAAAACAAACATTTTAGAAGAGTTTAGGGGAAGCCGGATGGCTCCGTGGGTTAAGCGCTCACTTTGCAGCGCCGGGGACCCAGGATCGAATCCTGGCCCCGGCTCGTGTGGACCCATGTGCTGAACTGGGGAGTGTCCCCAGTTCAGTTCTCTCTCTGTCTCTGTACCTCTCTCTCTCTCTCTCTCTCTCTCTCTCTGTCAAAAACAATTTAAAAAATAAATAAATAAATAAATAGAAAAGAGTTTGGCGGTTCCTTAAAAAGTCAAAGTTAGGGAAGCTGGGATGGCTCAGCAGGTTAAGTGCTCGCATTGCAGCCCCGGAAACTGAGGATCGAATCCCGACTCCAGCCCAGAAGGACCCATATGCTGAACTGGGGTGTGCTCCCAGTTCAGTTCTTGCCCGGGACTATGCAGAAGGCTCCCGGCCCAGTTCCTGTGCTGTGCAGCCCCAAGCCAACCTGTGGAGTGCAACTATATGGAAAACTAATGCTGTCAACTATGGAGACTGCTCTGGGCCCTCCCCTTTCGCTCTGTCTCTCTCTGTCTGTTTCTCGCTCTGTAAAAAATAAATAAATAAAAAGTCAAAGTTCAAGATGGCTGCTTCATTCCATGAACACATTAAAATTACAACTACATTATTGAACAACCAACCTGGAGAATTATCTGAAGTCCAGCTGGACAGTTTTATAACTAAGGATATAAAGAAGAGGCCATGTCAAGACTGGTAGGAGGGGGTGCAGATGGGAAAGCAACCAAACCTTTCATGGTGGTAGAGAATCAGGAAGCATATCTTGGCTGTGGAGGTGCCTCCCAGAGAATGTAAGCAACCTATCAAATACACAGCTCAAAAAGATGGCTATAAGGATGCTCAACGAACTTAGTAAAAACTTCAATAAGGAGATAGCAAACACAAAGAAGGACATAGAAACCATTTTTTAAAAATGGGGATTCTGAGATAGCTCAACAGATGGAGTGCTTGCCTTGTAACCATGAGGTCCAGGAATCAAATCCAAGCCCCAGCCTGTGTAAACCATATGCTGCACTGTGGTACAACTGGAAATCACCGAAATGGTAGCAAAGGTTCTTACCTCCCACATGGGAGACCCCTAGTTCAGTTCCTGCCCTGGGTGGTCTCACAACCACCTGTGTGAAATGAACTATGTCACAACTAATGTACAACTATGAAGACTGCTCTGGGCCCTCCCACCTTCACTCTCTTTCTCTCTTTCTCTCTCGCTCTCTCTCTTACCTTCTGTCAAACAATAAAATAAATCTTTAAAAAAGAAACTATGAAAAAGAACCAATCAAAACAGGATATGATAATCAAAATTCAGAATGCAATAGAAGGAATCACCAGCAGACTACATAGAGGATTGAATCAATGAACTGAAAGACAAGGTAGCAGAAAACATTAGTCAGAACAGCAAAAAGAAAAAATAATCCAAAAAAATGAGGATAGTTTAAGGGACCTACGGGACAACATCAAGCGTAACAATATTCACATCAAAGGAGTACCAGAAGAAGAGAGAAAGCAAGGAACTGAGAACCTATTTGAAGAAACAATGGCTGAAAGCTTCCCTAACCTGGTGAAGGAAACAGACATACAAGCCCAGGAAGCACAGAGTGTTCCAAGGAAGGTAAACCCAAATAGGCCCACACCAAGACATATAATAATTAAAATGGCCAAGGCTGAAGACAAAAAGACTCCTAAAAGCAGCAAGAAAAAAGCAAGTAGTAACTTATGCAGGAGTTCCCATAAGCCTGTCAGCTGATTTCTCAACAAAAACTTCACAGGCCAGAAGAGAATGGCAGAAAATATTCAATATGATGAAAAGCAAGAACTTACAACCAGCAAGGCTATCACTCAAAAATCAAAGGATAAATAAATAGCTTCCCAGACAAGAAAAAGCTAAAGGAGTTCATCACCACCAAACCAGTATTATAAGAAATGTTAGGGGGAAGCCGGGATGGCTCAGTGGGTTAAGCGCTCACTTTGCAGCGCTGGGGACCAGGGATCTAGTCCCGGCCCCGGCCCGTTCGGAACCATATGCTGAACTGGGAGCTCCCCCAGTTCAGTTCTCTCTCTGTCTCTGTATCTCTCTCTGTCAAAAATAAATAAAATGTGATTTATAAATTAAAAAAAAAAATGTTAGAGGGACTACTTTAAGATAGGGGGAAAAGCAAAATTATGAATAATAAAATAGTAATAGTTACCTATCAACAATTACCTTCAACTTAAATGGATTAAAAGCTCCAATCAAAAGACATGGAGGGTATTGCACTGAGTGGAGTGTCACACAGAGGAAGACAGGTGCAAATTGACTTTGCTCATAGGTGAAATCCAAAGAAAAAAATAAACAAGCAGAACAAGAACATTCACATACAGAAAACATTTGGTTTGTTGCCAGATGGGAGGAGGATTGGGAGAGGGGGTGAAATAAGGGGATGGAATTGGGAAGTTCAGTTTGGTGTTTACAAAGTTATAGTTATGGGGATATAAGTTATAACATGGAAATATAATAATGTTGCAATAACTAAGGTGGCATCAGATGGGTACTAGATTTGTTGGGGTGATGGGAGGAGGGTGAGAGGGGTGGGTGAAAAGGGGGAAGAAATCAAGAAGTACAAATTCATAGTCACGGGGATATAAAGTACAGCATAGGGCATACAGCTGATAACATTGTAGTAACTATATATGGTGTTAGATGGGAACCAGATATATCAAAATAAAGATTTTGTAAATTATATAAATGTCTCATCACTATGCTATACACTTGAGCCAATATAATATTGTATGTCAAATGTAATTGAAAAATAAAAATGAAAAATCAAGTCAGTTACCATATGAATAAGCAATTCCATTTCTAGGTATATACCCAAGAGAATTTAAAATTTATGTGCATAAAAATGCTTGCTCATGAATATTAATAGCAGCATTACTCATAAAAGCCAAAAGTAGGAATAACTTAAATGTCCATCAACTGGTGAAAGGATAAACAAAATGTGATGTATCCACATACAATGGAATATTATCCCATCATAAAAATTAGTGAATATTGATACATGCTACAACATGGATGAAAGTTGAAAATATAATACTCAAAGAAGCCAGAAACAAAAAGCCATGTAATTTATGATTTCATTTAAATGAAATGTCCACAACTAGAGAATCTATAGAGACAAAAAGTAGATTAGTGGTTGCCAGAGGTGGGGTAGAGGAGGACTGAGAAAGAATTGAGAGTAACTGCTAATAAGTATGAGGTTTATTTTGGGGGTGTTGAAAATGTTCTGGAATTAGTGGTGATAGGTGCACAATTCTTGTGACTATACTAAAAAGCACTAAATTGTACATGTTAAAGGGGTGAATTTAATAGTATGAATCAAATCTCAAAACAATAATGTGCAAAAGATTTGAACAGACACTTCACCAATGGAAATATACACACAGCAAAGAACATGAAGCCCAATGATATCTTTAATCATTAAGGAAATGCAAATTAAAACCACAATGCTTCATTACTATATATATATATATATACACACACACACACATATATACATATATACACACACATACACCTATTAGAATGGCTAAAATATATTTTTTAAATGGACAGTACTAAGTGGTAGCAAGGGTTCAGAGCAACTAAGCACTCACACAATGCTAATAAAATTGCAAAATGGTACAACCGCTTTGAAAAGCAGTTTCATAGTTTCACATAAATTAAATAGTCACCATATGACCTCGATATCCCACTCTTAGGTACTTACCCAAGAGAAATAAAAATTTAAGTTCACACCAAAACCAATACATGAATATTTATAGCAGTTCTTCATAATTACCAAAAACTGCAATGTCCTTCAATCCGTGAACCAATTAACATTTATAGTACATCCATACAACAAAATACTACTAAAAAAACTTAAGAATGTAACTCATGGATGACTCTTAAATTCATTTTATATAAAAAAATTAAGTGAAAAGGATAAAATTAAGTAAAAGAAGCCAAACCCCAAAAGCTACATACCATATAATTACATTTATATGGTACTGTAGAAAAAGCAAAACTGTAAGGATGGAAACAGACCAGTGGTTCCCAGGAGGAGGGGTGAAGGTTAGGTGGGGTAGATTGCAAAGGGGCAGCAAAGGGAATTTGGAGGGCTTGATTGTGGTGGTCAATCATAATTGTGGTGGTGGATACATGCCTCTTTGCACTGATCAAGACAGAACTGTATATCACAAGAGCAAATTTTACTTTAAGTAAAATATATAAATCCTTGGATAAACCACTATCCACACAAACCTCCTTGTATGCAGAAGCAACCTTCTACTATAGACCAAAGCACACCACAAAATGTTCTCAAGGCTTTCTTCTGAGGTAGGTAGAGACAAATTTTATTAGTTTTACGTTGCAAATGAGAAGCAGCACAGATTAAACAATATTCAAGTTTCTGGTACTACTCAGACATGCTGACCTAGCACGTATGTCCTAGTTATTGTAATCCTGTTCCCTATCATGATACTGGGTACCAAAAGCAGTAACAAGTGGACTCCTTTATCAAACTAAATTACCTATTTACACTATTTCATGAAGGAGAAAAATCAAGATAAACAAGTATTTTAGAAGAAGACAAAGTGTGTGCACATTCAAGAATCATTTTTTTTAAGCAAACAATATACTATCACATAAAAATTTAACCCTAGCTTTGGATTTCAAAAAGAAATCTAATTTCCAATGGGTGTTTAAAATTAAAAAGGGTATAATACAAAAACAGATGGAAGCACTAAAAGTGAGGCTCCAAATAAGGTAGCGCACAAGAGTAAACGGATAGAGTAAAGCGCCGGTCCTTCCTTCACTCAACAACGTTAAGAGCATGTTCACCCTTGCCTTTAGGTCTGACACGTTACAAAGCTGCACCTAGCTTATTTAAAAATTGAGTAATTCACTCTGACCCTCCAGATCTTACCAATGTAATGCAATTCCGGTTAGGCTGTAAATTGAAAACACACTAATCAACCATTTGAGTTATTATGCACAGAAGTTTCGTTTTTTATTATCAGCGGAATCCAGGGGAGCAACCCGGAGTCCAGGCGGTGTGGCCATAGACGGAAGCTGGGGAAGAGGGCGTCTTCGGTCACAGCCTCTCGTCTTCACGTGCGAGGCAGCGTGCGACACTACGTAGGCTCTCGGTGCCCTTCGTCATAACCCAAGGTGGACAAATGACAGGAATGAGACCAAGCCCAGGTGCGTCTCGTTGCCGCCCTTCTCCCAGCATAGCTGAAGCAGGACCGTGAGGGGCAAAAAGGACGCCGTGGCTGAATTTGAACTACAGACCCTTTTTAGTCCACTACGGGTTCCCTCAGCCGCTGGGCTCTGAAAATCGGGGCCTTTTCACCCAGCACCCACGAGCCTACCCTTCCTGCCAAAAAATAAACTCGAGAATGGAACCCCCCAGCTACCGCCCGACTTTATGTAATTTGACCCGGAGAACGGCAGCAGGTGGCGACAACGGGCAAGAGAGGGGCTCTAGGCCCCAAAAGGGCAGGTCCCGGCTCTAGCAAGGGCCAGGAGGAAGGCGAGATTGAGGGGCAGCGGCGGTCTCGTTACCTCCCCAGATGCCCAGACTGAGCTGGGACGTGTCCAGGTTCACCACATAGTCCCCCAAGAACCGGTTCAAAACATCCACAACCACCGACTCGAACACCATTTTCTTCAGCGGCGGTGGAGCTGGAGGCCGTCCTCGGAGTGCCTTCTTCTTGCGCCTGCCCTCCTGCGCCCCTCCCTCGAGACCTCTCGGTTCACCGGCTATTGGGAGGTCCCGACAACAGCGCAACCCAGACCGGACGCGCAGCCCCGCCTCCAGCCGGGCGAGGGGCGGAGGCCGCTCGCACGCGTGCGCAGCGTGGGCTGGAAGGCGGGCCTGGAGGGTGGTGCCGACCTCGCGCGCCCGCCCAAGAGGGAGTCAGGGCAGCCGCGCCGCCGCCTCTCTAACAGGCACCCCGTCGGTGCAGGCCCGGCTTCTTTTACTGATGGGTCTCGTGTCCTCCCCCATCTCCTGGCAACGGGACCAGAGTCCGAGCTGCAAGATTTTTTCCGACCCCGCCCCTACCTGGAGACCAGTGTCAAGGCAGGGAAAGGCCCTCGCCTTGTCGTGGAGACGAACGCCCCCCCACCCCCAAATACAAGGCCCCGAGGTCCTCCACGTAAGTTAAAGTGTGGGTGGATTCCAGCTCTTTCTCTATTAGTCTGGATTTTTCACGAAGGGTGTCCCAGGGAGCACACACACCACCACCACCACCAATCTATTATTTCAGGTTCAGAGTTCCCCTGCAGTTGCTAGCTTCCTAGGTTCCCCCAGACACTATCAGGACACCTGTAACGTGTCTCACCCCGTTCTCAGAGTGCATGGTGAGAAAGTGCCTTAGGTCACTTATGTTCTCCTGATGCAAATCCTGGCGGGGGCTGGAGGGGTGGGGAGGGATGGAGAATAAACTCGAAGATGAAATTGCAGGCCCCTTTCTCTGCATATGAGATGGCACTCTCTTTTTAGTCAGGAAAAGAACAAAGCAGAGCCACTTTTCATCCAACAGAGTTCCTTCAGCTTCAGAGTTAGATACTAGTCAGACTGTCAGGAAACTTTAGAGCACCTTCCAAGAAATTCTGTTAGGCCTAGATTCTCAACCCTTGAGCCTTCACAAAATGACTGACTTAAAATACAATAAGTAAATAAAAATTGGAGCTCTTTCAGTCCCACTCCCACCCCAAGTTTGGTCTTAGGCAGAAGTAGGGCCAAAGACCTCAGGTCAGAAATGCATTGAATGTGAAGTTTGAAGAACTACAGTAGACTCTCAGTTGACTGGCACCCATAGATGTTGGTAGATGCTGAATAAATATTTCTGATTGCTTGAGAGTTACTGTTAAAAATATGCCTAACTAGTGTTATACCCCAGGCTATACCATACCATACCATGCCATAAACTCTGTATTGCCTTGATATTAATATTGATAATTAATTAAAAGCAGATTAAGACAAACATAGACAAACTTAGTGTTAACAGTTTTATTCTAAAAATAGCTTTGTAAATACAGTATGCAATTTTAGTTAAATGGCAATCCAATTTTTCAACTTAATGACCTTCACTAACATTTTTTAACTTAAAGTAACTTAGAAAAAATATACACAACTGTTACAGTAGGGGTAGAGTTTACTGGGTAGACATCACATCAGAATCTGATGATGTAGCTAGGACAGGATCAGAAGTGGATGTAGATGGTATTGGATCTACATCAGTAGATGAAGCTGTACTGGCAAACTTGTGCACAGCTTTCCTTAAAAAGTAACAAATATCAGCTTACTTTGTGGCCCTGGGCCTCCCATGCAAAATCAGGTTTTGCATGATGTGCAGCTAGCTGCATAACATGCCGAGATTTTATTTTAATTTTTTTATTTAAAGTGTTTCTTTGATTGTTTTGCCAGTTGCTTGAGGATGCCGGTTGCTTGAGCCCCAGTTAACTGAGGGTCTACTTTCTTAAGGATTTAAGACATAGGCGTATACTTTGAACAGAAAATAATGTTTCTGATGACTTTATTCCTGTATCATATTTGTACTGTTTTTTTGCATAGGTACCCAAATTTTTAAGGTTTACCTTTGCAAATAGAATGCCTTGCAAAACAATGTAAAATCTTATTTTACATGAGTTTATAAGTGATGTTCATATAATTTCTCATTTAAAGGGCATTTATTAGGTCACCAATTCAATTTCTTGGTCATAAAGATAACAAAGCTGTGATGTTAGGGATTTGTCCAAGATCACACAACTAGTGTTCTGCAGAAACATAGCTAGAATCTGGCACTTCTAACTTACTCCACTCTGCCACTCCACCTGTTTCTCTTGCATTTGGCTCATGACACTGGAAATCCACCTCACAATACCTGTACAGAGAAACAAATACAAGCTAAAATGCCCAGAAAAGAGAAAAAACTTATATAATGAGGTATTTTTCTACTGTACTACTGTTAATAATTCCATTATTCACCAAAAATTTCAGTACAAGAACTTCCCGCACTCCAAAAATACATCTTTAAGTTATCTTGCAAACAGTTTATACCAGTTTTCTACAATCCCAGAAAATCCTGTGGAATTGGAGCATAGGGGAGTGTGCTTATAGAGGTATAAGCACTTAACGGCTAAAGTGATTAGTGAAAAGAAACATTGCTAAGAAAGTATTAGAAAACACTTTGCTAAGGAAGTGTTAGAAATATATAAGAAGATGCATATTATAACTGAATGCTTATCTAGTGTTAGTTGTTATATCATGAAAACATGTTTCCCAATTGCTAAAAGATACAATTTTGCATTCAGTCCTTGTGTTGCTTAATCCATCTGAGGAAGTTTATAAGCAAAAAATATATATTAATGTCATCATGTAAAAGGGTACACTCATTAAACTTTTGAACTATGTATCTATTAGACCTTGAAAAATTAGCCCAAGGACTACAAAAAATGTTCAAGTTTCAAATGTGCGAATATGATAATTTAAGGTTTTTTTTTCTCTAGGTCATAATTAAAATCTTGTACCTTACTGTTTGATCAAATGAGAAAACAGGCAAAGCATGTGCATAACCCAAAACTGCAACATCATCCACATTTACAATAAATTCACAAATAGAAATTGCTGTCTTATGCTTAGTTTACATGGCACAACTTTTCATTTTGAAGTTTGGGCATGCTAGTTGTAAATTTGGACATTATTTTTTCTCCTAATCTTAATTCCTGTGTCCACAAATAAATGTCACTGGTTTCCTGCTTGTCCTTATCATTTCCCATGCAAGGTCAATATTGTGGTAGTAGGCTAGATGGTCAGATAACAAAATTATTAAAATAGATGACATTCCCAAATGGTGTTTTAGAGAACTAGGTCTAGAAGATGGTAATTTTACAGGACAATTTTTACTGACCTAGTTTCACAAAGTCCTGTGCTCCTATCTCAGTTAATGGTTTAAAAATTATTAAAAGTAAAATGTTACTTAGATTTATGTGTTCCAGTTTTTTTTAAAAAAGAGAGAAATTTGTTGGAAGACACAAGCAAAAAGTTGAGAAACTTAAATAATCTTACTCTAGTAGTACAGGTGAAAATGTAAAATGACAATCTTTCTAAAATGTGACTTGTAAACATCGACATAGTGTGTGTGTGTGTGTGTGTGTGTGTGTAGTATATGTGACTTTTGACTCAGCAATCCCACTTCTAGATATTTGCATTAAGAAAACTATAAAACTGTAAATGCTATCCCCAAAAGAACATTCATTAAAGCATTATTTATAAGTGCAAAAAGTTGGAAATAAATATCCATTAACAGAGAAGTTAGTTAATACATACACAATGGATTACTATGGAAGCTTTAAAAATGATAATGAAGATTTATACGAATATGGAAGGAAGTCAATAATATACACTTGTGAGAATCAAGATACAGAATAATATACCAATTATATATCTTGTGGACATGTTTTAAGTGTGCAGAGAGTATGTGTACAAAAAGATATCTAGATGTCTGCTTACTAAATGTTATAATAATGATTATCTCTAGATAGTGAGACTGTTGGTAATGTGCATTTTCTCTGTTCTGTCAAGATTTTTTTTTACAGTGTTTTTCCTAAAACAAGAAACCTATTTAAGAATATTACTACAAACCAAGTATAATAGAATATCTCATTCATACTTATTGCAATGCTTTTAGTCTAAACAAATCAGCTTTAGAGATTAAACCATGGAAATTGTGTTTCGTTACATTCAACTATATGCTGTACACTGGGGCATTAAAAAAGATAATATAAACTTAATTAATTTCTCTAAACTGGATATATCATAAATGTTATTATATTGTACATTCTTTAATAACACTTTGGGAAAACTATACATGCACATGGATGAATTGTTCTCCCTAGAATTAGAGCTAACTGAAGTTCGTGAGCAAGGTACCAACCTTACTGGAAAACTGATATAGACATGCATGTGAACTTTTAAAAATTTGCCAAAAGACGTGAGTGGAATTTCCTGAACAGGATACACATGGCATATAAGCACATGCAAATATATTCAATATCATCAACCACTGAGGAAATGAAAATTAAAACCACAAAAGAGCTATTACTACATACCTATCAAAATGGCTAAAAAAAAAAAAAGAAAAAAGCTTTAACACCAAATGTTGGTGAAAATTCAGAGAAATTGTATCATTCATATATTTTTGGTGAGAATATGAAATGGTACAGCCACTCCATGTCTTTATTCCCTGGTTTTGATACTGTACTATAGTTATACAAGATGTTACTGTTATAGTGAATAACTGACATTCTGCACGTAGCCCTTCTACCTGGCTATTGTGATTGCGCAGGTGCCCCTTTAACTGTTCTGACTTTGTAATTTTTTGTTGCTGCAGGTGCCCCTGGATATTATAAACCCCTCACTTTCTGCATTCAGGGCCAGGGGTCTTTGAGAGACACTAGTCCTTTGTGGTTGCCAGCTTCTGAATAAAGACTCCTAGCCCTCATATTTGACACTCTTTGTGGGTTATTCTTCTCACAGGTTACAACAGTTACCATTTGGTGGAAATGGGGTTAAGGGTATATGTGATCACACTGTAAACTTTTTTTGCAATTTTCTATGAATCTATGATTATTTTGAAATAACTTTTAAAGGCTCTGTTATATTTGGTGTATAATCGGGGGTCCCCCTGAACATGAGATGAACCTGAGAGTTAAGAGATTCTGCTTGATGCTTTAATATCACTGTACATGGTGCTTGGTAAAATAGTCAAGAAGAAAAGTATCTTAAATTGATATCTTAGCAGAATGTATTAAAATATCAATTACTCTGTGATCCCTGGTAAAATACTAGAGAGAGAGAGAGATTCAAGCACCTTCCTCTGGCTCTAAAGATCTAAAATGACTGACCACTTCCCACATAAAGAGGGGTCCCAAATGCTGAAGTCCTACCGTGTTGGATGATGCCAAGTTTTCACAAGGCTGCTCAGGTTTCCATCCAAATATCCCCTAATCAAAGAGGTCTTCCCTGACCTCTAAGTCTTAAATAGCCAGCAGTCACACCTGGTTATCTTCATATCATTTATCACTCTCTGAAATAACCGTCCTTATAGGTTTTTAGAATTTCTGTCTCGTCCACCACTGCCACTTCTAGAACAGGGAGCTAATGCATCTAGTTCACTGTCATGTCCCCGAAACCTACATCAGTACTTGACAAACATTAAGAAAAGGTTTTCAATACATATTTGTTGAAAGAATGAACAAAGCTACCCTCAACTTTCATAAGCCCAAACATAGTGTCAGAGAAGTAGATTAATATACCAAGACCAATTCAGGGAGAAACTACTCAGAGGGTAAAAAGGACAGGCTGTGAACGCAGAGTGAAGTTGCAGCCTCGGGAGCAGAAGCATTGGCACCTTGGCTGGGGCTCATCACTGCAGTGCCATGAAAGGCAGGTCTGACAGAGAGAAAAATGATGCATGTGGAAGACAAGACACTAGACCCAGAATTAAGATCCTGCTGGTAGGGTTGAGGTGAATCTAGGAAGGCCAGTCTAACCTCAGAAGAGCTCCCAGAGGGATCCTTCAAAAACATAAGTCAGATCTGTCATTTCTGTGCTCCAAAGCTGCCAATGTAGTGTCCACATCACCATGGTAACAGCTACAACCCTCACAAAGGCAGGTAAAGGCCTGACCTAATCTACCTTCCTCTCTAATCTACCCTTATCTAGAATGCTTTTTCCTCAAGTATTTGCATGACTCACTCCCTCTGTCTTTGCTCTCCTGTCTTTTTCTCAACCCTTCCCTGATCTGCCTGATTAAAATTGATACCTGCTCCCTCCCAACCCCTCAGCACTCCTATTGCCTTCCCTGCTTGTCTTTCCTCAGAGTACTTACCACCTAATATACTGTTTTTCACTTATTTATTTTTGTCCATCTATCTCTCCCCACTATAATGTATATATTAATAATATAATGTAAGCTGCTCAAGGAGAAATTGATATTCTTGTTTTGCTCATGGTTCTATTTTTTGTGCCTAGAATAGGATAAGCACTCACAAATGTCTGGTAAGCAGGAAAAGCATACCTGCCAGGTATTGAATTATCGGCAGTCAGTGCCCAACCTACCCCTTTGCGTTCTGCTGTATGGTGCTGGAGCACACTGCAAACCACTTCCAACATCCACAGCTGGCTCCTACTTAGGCTTTGCCAAGAGGGGGCAGTAGAGGGGCTGGAGGAGAAAGAAGTAACTAGCATCTTTCTGGTTTTCCTATGGGGCTTCCTGTCTACTTCCTTTTCTTGTGACCATCACCCAGCAACCCTACTTCACCCACACATCAGCAGTTCCTTAGCATCACCTGAGTCTGACTTGCTTTCCCCCAATTTGCAGTTTTAACATTACCTCACCATCTCAGAGACAGCAGAATCAACCAACCTCATCATCTCCCCTTCTATGAGACACCCAGCCAAGCAGCCCCCTCCTTAGAGTTCTGAGTTTCAGCCCAAGGACTCCTCTTCTAACTTTCCAATTCTGTCCCTTTGCCCAGTCAATCCTGGGATTATATCCACTTCTTGCAATAACAACCTGCATGACACCTTCGAGATCTCTTCTTTACTTTTTATTACTTAGCAGTTTTATACCTTAACAGTTCTGTATATGTCTCTTTCTTTGGGGAGCAGAATCAGGACCTACAGTTGAGTATGTGTAAAGGGAGGTGTTGGGCTGAAAGAAGGAAGCAGCAGCATCAAAGAGAGTAAATGCAAATTGTGGGTGAGGAGGGAAGCCAGACTCAGGGTCAGAGATTGGATTGTCAGGACTGGCAGCAACTGCAGTCTATAAATAGGTAATGAGTCCAAAGATCAAGGGCTGAGATAATCAAGAACAAGTCAGGCAGTTAACTGTGAGGTGGGTCAAGATGAAGGATGCAGGATATAGGCTACCCCTATGAAATGCAGGTCTGTGTTTAATTGTCCTATAGCTCCAGGACAGTGGAATACAGAGCGTCTCACTACTACCTAAATACAATGATACCAGCCACTTCCTTGTTTGTTCAGTCCAGCTCACAATTCTAAAGCCAGTCTTGATTTAAACAGAATTTGAAAGACCTCCCAGATATGAACTCTCTGCCTATCTGAACTTTTGTATATTGACCACTTTCACAATTTCCTGCTTCAATTCTCTTTCCTCCTTCTGTGAGCCATTTCTAAACTGAAGGCTGTGTGACCCTGTGTGTGAGGCTGCTTCTGTGAAGCCTTTCCCCAGAACCTGGGCCATCTCAGTGTGTTCTTCCAAGGCCAGCCCCTGTCATTCTACCTTGCATACCCTACCCAACCCATCTGTTAATGCAAGTAATCTGAAACATACAGATAGGAGGCACTGCCCAGAGTGAAAGTTGACATAAGTGGAGCCATTTTAAAATAGAGCCAAAGCACCCATTCCTGAGGAAGTCTTGCACGCGTTACTCCCTGAATCTTTGGATTGTTTGAACTGGACCAAGCCTTTGGACTGGTCCAAATGAATATTGTCTTACAACAATTGTTTGTAAAGCCAGCAGGAAAGCAGATATCCTGTGTACAGGACTGATGATTATGGACTATCTGAAGACAGAATCAATAACCAACCATGTGTAGCTAAAGAGTAACACAGATTGTTAGCATTAATGGGAATTTATTCTATTCATGCAATCATTTCTTTTCTCATAAAACCCCCCTGACTTCCCCATTGGGACACTATTTGGATTCCTGCCTGAATCTGTGCTTCCATAATTGCAATTCTTTGATCACTAATAAATGCTTATTGCCTCTCATTTTACTTTTTAATTTTTAGATAAATACCAGGATGTAATGGGGTAGGAAAGTTCAGTTAGCAGCCAGGAGGTCATTGTTGAGATTTTGGCAGGAGGTAGTTATAGATCTAAACTAGGTCATGGCAAGTTAAGTGAACTGAAAGGCATACATGAAATGGAAGTCATAAAGGTGGAATTTGTGAGCCTTGGAAATTGATTAGGTAAATAAAATATTTCAAGATTTTGTCAGTCATAGTGATTTGAATGTGAAAGCAAGGCATTGGTTTTATAGATGAAGAGGACTTCAGATTTTGGTTGGTTCCATGAGATTTGAAATCTAGGGGACAATATATAGGACACAGTGTAATCTGTCTAGTGACAGTTACAAATTAAGGAATGAGGTCCTACTGAGAATCTAGAATAAGAGATGGACCCTTGAGAGCTTCCTACACAGAAGTGATTATCCATACTCAATATGTGGATGATGCTTAGGAGTAAAGGAATGTAAAAAAAGGAAAAACAGATAAGGATTGAACAGTGAGCATTCCCTTTTAAAGGAAAACCAAATGGACATGTGAGAGGCCGCCTCACACAGGAGGAGTCTGAGAGTGGTATAACATAGAAATCCAACAAGGATTTGGAGAAGAAAAGGTGATCAACAACATCAAAAATGTGGAGATGTCAAGAAAGATAAAAACTTAGAAAACTCAACCAAATTTAGCTATTAGCAAATACATTCAAAGTCTTTCAATTCACCTATTAAGAGATATCTACTTAAAGTCATTTTTAAAAGTAGATTTTAACATTAAAGGATTATTAGCAAATTAAAACCTTATGTTTTTACCAGTAGTATGCTTTTTAAAAGAAGATTAAATTCATGTTGACACCACATACTTACATACACACAGTTCCTTTGATGTTAGAATAGACACAGTGTCAATGAGGGCTCATTAGCTCAATAAATGTCCATGTTACTTTTTGTATTTTTGCAGTATTTAAATTTTTCTTATTCTAGTATATGCTTTGTATTCTGTATTTAACAACCACTTACCTGGAAATATGTAAATCTATAAAGATATTTAACAAATTACATATGAAACTGTTTTTAAGATTATGTATTTTTTAAAATCTTGACAAGATAATCTATTACTAACACCATAAACATGTATGTGAGGTTGTGAGAAAACAAATCCCTTGTTCTACAGTTCACATACATGAACACACTCAGATGTGATATAGAAGTCATAATACTGTCAAATATTTTAACAATTCTGTATGTCATGTATAGCTTATGTACTTTATATATATAATTCAGATATATTATCTTATGTATATATATATTTATAAAATTCACATGTAGTATCTCGGAAACTAGACTTTTAGAAAAAACAAAAAGGTTTTTTTGCTTATTTCAGATTAATGTATGAGGGCTGTCCCAAAAAAATCCAGCCATTGTCAATATAGTGAGAAGTTACATGGCTGGATACCTTCTGGAGAGCCCTCATATACCAATAGTGTTTTTCTCTTTTCTTTTCTTTTTTTTTTACAAAGGAAGAATTTTACTTTTATTGTGTATTTTTCCAGTTTTTGAGATGCTAATAGCTAATATAACTGACATATAACATAGTGTAAGTTTAATGTGTACAATGTGTTACATTTTTTGTTTTTTCTTTTTATTTTAAAGATTTTTATTTAAAAAATATAGCTAAAATACATTTTATTAGTTGCAGGTATACACCATAGTTGTTCAACATTTTTTTTTTAAAGGCTTTCTTCTAGATTTATTTTTATTGTTTTTGACAGAGAGAGACACAGAGACAGAGACAGAGAAAAGGGGAGGGGCCCAGGACAGTCTCCACAGTTGCACATCATCGGTTTTTCCACATAGTTTCATTCCATAGGTGGGCTCGGGGCTGCACAGGGCAGGAACTGGGCCAGGGTCTCACCCTGGTGAGAACCACACTGGGGGCACTCCCCAGTTCAGCATATGGGTCTGCACAGGCCAGGGCCAGGATTTGATTCTCGGTCCCTGGGGTTGCAAAGTGAGCACTTAACCCACTGAGCCATCCTGGTTTCCCCTCAACATTTATACACCTAAAAAAGTAATCACCATAATAAGTCCAGCAGCCATCTGGACATCATTCCATGCAGTCACAATATTATTGACTATATTCCCTATGCTATACATTACATCCCAATAACTCATTTGTTTTGTTTTGGTTTTTTTTGTTTAAGATTTATTTTATTGTTTGACAACAAAGGTGAGAGAGAGAGAACGATATTGAAGGGGGAAGGGCCCAGAGCAGTCTCCATCTTTATACATCATTAGTTGTGATATAGTTTCATTCCACACAAGTGGATGTGGGGCTGCACAGGGTGGGAACCAAATCGGGGGCCTCCTGCATGGGAGGTGAGAACTTTTGCATCCTGGTGGTTACCAGTTGCACCACAGTTCAGCATATGGGTTTACACAGGCCAGAGCAGGTATTTGATCCCCGGACCTCACAGTTACAAGACAAGCGCTCAACCTATTGAGCTCTCTCAGCATCCCGACTTATTTGTTTTATAACTAAAATTTTGGATTATTTATTGCCTTTCACCTTTCCCCCTCTCCTTTAATTACAGCTGACATTAATATACTGCATAGTGATTAGAAGTTTATATAATTTAAGAAGTGATTCCCCCATCTAGTCTAGTACTCACTTGACACTATACATAGTTATTAGCATATTGTTGACTATATTTCTTGTGCTTTACTTTACATCCCCATAACTATTTTGTAACTAACAATTTATACTTCTTAGTCTCTTAACTTTTTTTACCCTGTCCCCAAACTCCCCTTTGGGAGTTTGCTTGGAACTCTGCACTTTTCTGAGCTTGTATGCTTATTTCCTTTGTCAGATTAGAAAAGTTTTCAGTCATTATTTTTTCAAATAGGTTCTCAATCTCTTGCTCTCTCTCTTCTCCTTCTGGTACTCCTATGATGTGAATGTTGTCATGCTTGATGTCCTAAAGATCTCTTAAACTATTCTATCTCTTTTATTTTTTTGAATTCTTACCTCTTTATTGCTGTTTCAATTGGATGTTTTTTAATTCCTCATCTTTCAAATTGCTGATTCGATCGTGTGCTTCACCTAATTTGCCGGAAATTCCTTCTACCATCCTGAGCTATAATACCTATATTATCTTCTTTTATTTAACTCTCTTCTTTATGTATGAGTTATAAATTTGAGTGAATATTTCAAGTTCTGTATATAATAATAGGTACCCAAAGCCAGTTCCACTGAGAAAGTAAAAAATCCATCTGATACAATTTCTCATTTCAGTATTCTTTTCTAAATTCTGGCACTTC